>CABHPH010001156.1:1125-79636 GCA_902168325.1 Peromyscus nudipes | reverse complement strand
TGGGATTCTGCCATCCACATTTGGATTGAATCCTCTCTCTTCAGTTAAATCGTCCTGGAAACACTTTCATAGACATGCCCAGAGGTATGTTTCTAGAGGCATTCTAAATTCCATTAAATCGACAACCCTAATAACTCTGACCTGGGCAATTTGACATCCAAATACACCACTTTAAGTCATAACATTCAACTCCCGAATCCAAAGCCGCATCAAGCAAAATGTACTCAGACTATCTCCTGACATCCCTGTAATTTAAGGACTGTTCAAAAGTCCAAAATCTCTTCTGAATCTTTCCCCATACTGTCCCAATGCAGAGCACTAGGTTTCTCTTTAGTGATGCTAGTCTTTTAACTATGACAGCTGCTTTCAAGCCCATCTTTTTTTGTTTAGAAACTGGCTCACACTATTTTCCTCTCAAGCCCGACATTGTTTCCACCTATTTCCGCGGCACTGTTTCTCTCTCACACTGGATGAAAACCGTGAGCTGTAGCCACGGCAACCTGAACATGATCCTGTTTTGAGATTTTTTTTTTCTCCACCAAACGAATTAGTCCACTAGTTTTTATTTCAGCTTCACTTAACAGGACACAGGCAGAATGCAGGCAGGTTCTTGGCCATGAATGACCTCTAGCAAAGTTCTCGACAGAGTCCTTGCTCTCCTCTGAAACATTTTCCGTGAGGCCTCTACTGTCACATTTGTCTCCACATTCTGGTAATTCTCAAGATCCAGTGAAGTGGCCCACTGAGCCCTTCTTACAGTGCTCTGGGGGCTTTGCTAGCCTGAAGCTCCAAACTTTTCCCCACTCTTCTTGCAAATCAGCTCCAAAGGCTTGAGAACCACAGTTCTCATTTTCAGCCCTATACATCAGTACCTGTTTTCTGTATTAGTTACCTTTCTTATTACTTTGACAAGATACAGCTTGAGGAAGAAAGGATTTGGTTTGGCTCATGGCAGAGAAGGCCTGTTGGCACAGACTTGAGGTGGCTGGCAATATCATGTGTGCACTCAGGAAGCTGAGAGATATGGATGCTGTATTCTACTTGCTTTCTCCTTTTTTTACTCAGTCTGGGACCTCAGCCCATCAGTTGGTGTATCCCACATTTATGGTGGGACTTTTCTCCCCATAGACACACCCAGGTGTTTTTCCATGGAGGTTGTCAACACAAAATTTATTGCTCTCATCTCGGGGAATACGAGACAGTTTATTTTAGAACCAAGTGTGAGTGACCATGGCCTAGAAGCTCAGATTTAGATTGCCTCCAAATTCCGTGTTCCAATGTGGAATCAATTCCATGATGTTTTTGTAGCAGCTGTCATAGCTGGGGTTTCTATTCCTGTGAAGAGGCACCATGACCACGGCAGCTCTTATAAAGGAAAACATTTAATTTACTGGCTTACAGTATCAGGGGTTTAGTCCATTATCATCATGGTGAGAAGCATGACAGTGTGCAGGCAGACATAGTGTTGGAGAAAGAGCTTAGAGTTCTGCATCCAGATCAGCAGGTACCAGGAAGTGAATGTCATACTAGGCCTGGCTTGAGCATTTGAGATCTCAAAGCCTGCTCCCTAGTGACACACTTCCTCCAACAAGGCCACACCTCCTAATGGTGCTACTCCCTACGAGCCTATGGAGGCCATTTTCTTTCAAATCACCACAGCATCAGAACAAAGAAAACCATTATCAAGACATGTAAACTGTAAGTGTGGGGTTACAGCACAGTGGGGAGATCTTATCTATAGATCTTAGATGTTTTCTGATTGGTGGAAATCTTATGATTTGGTTGGTGGAAAATTAGAGTTTTGTTAAGTTAATACAATTCCAAAGAGTGGGGTCTAGGAATGACCATTTAGTGGGCTAAAGATAGCCCCAGATAAATTGGAATTAGGCTCTGGATCTGTAACATTCCAACCTCTCCACAGTCATTGAAGGTTTAGTCAATCAGCTTTTTCAGATACAGTTTCTTTTCAGGAATTTTCATTCACAAGATTCTGTCAAGTTGGCAAGCTCCTACATCTCTCAACTCTCATCAAAGACACTTTCACTTGATATGTCTGAAGTATAATGCAAGGCAGGAGGTCTATGGGTTCCTAAGCCCACTCCAGACCCAGTATCTTCTTCTGTCTCTCTCTTTCTCTTCCTCCCCCCATCATCCCCTTCTCTGCCCATGGAATAAGATATAGCTCTCAGCTACTGCTCCAGCACCTGTCTGCATGTCTCCATACTCCCTGACATGATAATGGACTAAACCTCTGAAACTGCAGCAAGCCCCAATGAAATGCTTTCTCCTATAAGAGTTGCCTTGGTTGTGGTATCTCTCCACAGCAATGGAACAGTAACTAAGACAGAAAAGGAAACTCAGCAGTGGCTTGTGGAGACATGCATACTGCTGAGTCACTTTTCTCCCCTCTGATCTTTGAAGTTTCTTGTGGAAGTCCCCGGAGAGACACAAAAGAGTCTCCCCAAGCCTCAGGAAACTGGGACAAGCTGCTCCCTAGTGACACACTTCCTCCAACAAGGCCACACCTCCTAATGGTGCTACTTCCTACGAGCCTATGGAGGCCATTTTCTCCAATTGGATTGGAGAATATGATTGGAGAATATGAAGAGGAGGGTGGGTTTGAGAAAAGTGCTTCTCCAGCAGTTCCTTTTCTCTGAATTGATGCCTGAACATAGGTGGTGCTAGCAACAGGTAACTCCCCCCCACCCCCAACATCAGGGAGAGGAGCTATGCCTAGCCGTAAGAGCAGCAGCAAGTCATGTATCAGGTTGCTTTGCTTCTGTACATCATGTAGTGTTTCTGTACATCATGTAGTCCCGGAGCACCGATGTTCTGTCCATAGCTGACCCATTCAGAGAGGTGCCTGGGCAGGCCTGGACCTGCCTGGCCAAGAGAGCTTGTGTGAATGCTTCCTAGTGAGAGACAGCCCGCTGCCTGTCTCTGGCTGATTTTTCTCGTTATCATTGTAGCATGGTATGGAAGTAGGGGGTCCCAGCTTTGTGCTAAGCCTTCAATCACTTCCAGCATTGACTCTCACCAGGGATCATGCTGCCCTTTAGTTTTCATCACAAGCCAGGAGATTGCTTGAGCAGCTTCCTCTTTAAAAACCCACCCTACACATAGGGAAACACAAAAACAACTTCTACGCTAGTGGTGAGTTGGGGGCCTAGAGCATTCAGAATCCTGTGAATGGTACTTGCAGAGTTAGTCACCGAGCAGAGCTTATTCATGGATCCTGTATCCGGGTAAGGCAGAGAAAAAGAAAAACAGTAAAGGATGTCTCAGGACCTTTGGCTGACGGCAGGTATTTGACAATAGCTAGATTTAAAAGGCAAGGAGATGGTTAGTAGGTTTTGTGTGTGTGTGTGTGTGTGTGTGTGTGCACGCGCGCGTGGAAGTATGTGAGCCTAGATATGCACATGTACAGGAGGTAAAGAATGAGAGAAGGAAGAAGTGGGGAGAGGGGGAGAGAATAAAGCAAGCAAGATAGAACCTGCTGGATCAGGTAGCAGGTAGGAGGTAGACTTGCGTTGAGACAGTGGCTTAGCAGGGTCAATGCTGAAGAAATAAGCATCTTCCTTTCACTTGTTACCTCCTAGATGATGCCTTGCAACATCTCCAAGCACCCTAAGTAGAGAACTGTGTACAGGTCAGCCTTTCCAGCTACCCAGCAGTCAGCGAAGGGTGAGGTGAGGCCTGGAGGACTGTTTGGAGGCTTTCCCAGCTGAGGCCTAGCCAGATCATTTATGACATTGACCTGTTTTCACAGTCCCACATATGTTCGTTGCATAGTGACTTAGACGCCGGAATTGCTGTCAGTTCTTCTGAAGACTCATGTCTTTGAGGCCATCCGAGAGAGGGCCCTGGGATAGGCACCATGCTTAAAGATGCTCCTCTTTCAAATAGCACTTACTTGTTGACAGATGCTGATCCTACTCTTCTCTCTTGTGAACACTCCTCAACCTTGACCTTAGATTTCCCCTGGAACTACACTGAAGATTATAATATTCCAAGGATTCGGCTTCTTATAATTGGTCACTGTAGTTCTTGACCTTGCCTATGAGTCTTCTGCTACTGGACGTTGGTCTGATGTGATTGTTTCCCTTCTTTCGGTCTGGTAGCATCTTGTATCAGACTATCATACTCCCATTTCCATGCTCCAAACGGTTTGATTCCATCTTAAGCATCAAACAAAGGGCCTTGCAGTCTGCAGATTCTACACTTGGGAAGCTTGATAAAGCGCACGCTTCACCCGTTTCTATGCTCAGTCCCTTCATAGTGTCCTTCAGGTGCTTATGTCTTGGAAGGTGAGGTCATTCCCTTAAATACCTGGGATCATCATCTATGCTTAAAGGAAAACCTCTTCTTGGCTGCTCCTCCCGGCTCTTCACTCTAGGTAACCCTGTTGTTCCCGATCTCCCTACAACAATAGAAGGAAACCTTTCTTCTCTCTCGAGCTATCTGGTGTTGCGTGCCTTGGTTTGATTTGTTTAGGGGGCTCTGGCATCTGCTTTGATGTTCCACATATGCCAATCAAGCCTCCAGACTGGTGCTCTCTGGAGCCAAGTCCTGGTTCCCATTCTTACTTTTCTATTTTTACATTCCTACCCACTATGCTTTTCTGATTTGGCTCTTCAAAAGCTTTGGATTTGGACTTGAGCTTAGTCTGTATTATTTCCCAACCCTTGACAAGGAAATAGATTTTGGTGGGTTGTTTCATTGTTGTTTATTTTTTTGACTAAGTAATATGCTGTGTTGGATATTGTCAAGACCTCTAAAGACCCATGTATTGAAACCTAGGTCCCCAAGGTGGCACTGTTAGAAGGCAGTGAAGCCTGATGTGCGGTGTTCAGGTAATTGAGGGGATGTTTTGGGGAGTCTAGTCTCTCTTTAAGCCTTCTGGCTTGCTAGGCAAGTGGTTTGCTCCATTGTGTACTCCTTCTGTGATGTGTCTCTCTGGCCAGAGACCCAAAACAACAGTGTTGCCTGATTTTAGAATTGATACCTCCAGAACTGTGAGGCAAAATGTACCTTTCTCCTTATAAGGTAACTGCCTGTGGTGTTACTTGTGCAGAGTGATGCGAAGCGTGTTAATACGTGGTTTCCAGACCCCTCACCCCTTACCCGATGCTTAACGATGAGGAATCTCAGGAGCATTTTAGAGGTTTCAGAATCCTTTTAGAGATTTTCGTCTTCATTCCCTTTCATTTCACAAAATCCACACTTTCATATTGCCATCTTAGAAGGAGGAGGGTTTTAAGTGAGCTGTAAGGTTGCTAGAACTTTAATATATCTTTGCATTGATACATTAAATGCATCATTTAGAATGTCTCACATTATTTTGTATTCTGAAAAGAAAATGTCCCTTAGAAGTGAAAGACAGTGCACGTGTTAAGTGCTTCTGACAGCATCTGACAGCATGTGTGGGAAGTCACAATTTGGAGAATTCATCTGGCACTCCTGGAGATGCACCCTGAATGTGGTTTCTCCACTCATATAAATTTCCTTACAAAATGATTTAGAAATAGTCTCATATGAAAGAAATTCAGGTTCAAGAGGGACCATGAAATGATCTGGGTACCTTTTCTGGGACAGAAATCAGAGCTGATAGATCTTTCTTTTTCTTACCTTTTTTTTTTTTTTTTTTTTTTTTTTTTTTTTTTTTTTTTTTTTTTTAAGAAAAGGTCTCTGTAGGTATTCCTGTGTAGCCTGGAATTCATAGAGATCCACCTGCCTCTGTCTCCCGAATGCTGCGATTAAAAATATGTATCATTGTGCCCAGCAGTGAGCTGATGGCTTTTAATTAGCAATCTCCTATCATGTGTTTCAACAATCAGCTGCAAAACATCATCGGCATTTTGCACAGTGCTTTATAAGGAACCCGAGCATGAGAGGTACTGGCTCAAAATGAATGTTCAAACGCTTGAATTATGTTCACCCGCTCTCTATTTACTTTTTCCTCGGTTTTTTGTTATAACCGTACCTTCATCAGTACCACTACAGTCATCCCTGCCGTTTCCACTACTTATGAATGATTCCCTTCTCAATCAAAGCCTCCTTTCACACTGGCTACCTATAAGAAACATTGTAACTTGCAGCATGAACTTCTTAGTGGTGATGGACTGAAGCTGCTTGATTCACGCTCGTCCAATGTCTTTCTGGGGAAAGGAATGCAGGGGTCTTATTCTCATTTTATTTTTGAGGTTATGGAGACAGAACAATTCCTTGCTCTTCAGAGATGCACTTCTGATCAGAATAACCACAGAGGCTAAGCAGCCAGTAAGGGATAAAGGGGAAGGATGTTGTCAGTCTTTCTTGTTGGACTTTCTTTTGGGACCGCCAGCCTCTAAAGAATGACATGGAGACTTAATGTTAGTTACGAAATAATTAATAATAAGCCTTTAGCTAAGGCTTGTTCCCAACCAGCTCTTATAACTTAAATCAACCTGCTTCTATGAATCTATGTTCTGCCAGGTGGCTTTTTACCTCTCCTCCATTCTGTATGTCCGACTCCCTCAAAGTCTCGCTGGCATCTCCTTCGTACACCTAGATTCATCCTGAGTTCCTCTCTCTCCCTAGAAGTCCCACCTATTCTTTCATGGCCCGCTATTGGCCATTCAGCTCTTTATTAAACCAATCAGGTACCTTAGACGGGCAAGATAAAACGTCGACACATTTTTATAGTTTGCTCAAATATCCCACAACAGGAGGAGAGGCTCTTCCCAAGGAAGGAGAATTAGAATACAGTGTTATAAAGAGATAAATGGGGAACTAGGGTTAAATGAGAAGGGAAATGGGATGTGAGGGTAAAGGAGGGAAGACTGGGAGGGATGACTTACACCAAAGGCATTTTGAGAAGCCATATGGAAACTTACTACTGTGGAAACATCCTACTATATATATATATATATATATATATATATATATATATATATATATATATATGTATATATGAAAAGAATTTAAATGGAGTCACCCTATAATGAGGAGACAATGCCCCAGCTAGACATCTTCTGCCACTAAGTCTAACTTCCAGTGTCAGGAATGAGTTACATTTGATTGCATCGTTGGCCAAGGAGGTCCCATTGATCCCCCTTCAATTATAACAGACTATTGCCAAGGCCATTGGCTACCCTCTACAACCTGACAGTAAGTCCCTGTTGCTGAAGAAATTGCTTACTGATGTCATCAAACCTGGAGAAACTGAAATGATGCCCAACCAGAAGCTTTGTCCTTACCGACCAGGATTCATGGTGCTGAAAGGTGCTATGCATGCAAGAGAAAAGTAATCATAAATACCACTTAACCACAAACCCTGTGACCAATAACAGGTATCTGCCTCCAAGAGATGCTGTTACACTTGTGGTGCAAATGTTACGGGGTTAACCAACCACTGTTTAAATAAGTGGATTTAAGGCCCACTCTATGAGATAAAAGCCATACTTGATACCAATGAAGTGGACAAGAACCCAAGACCAGACAGGTTACGGGCCTAGAGGAAAATGTGCTGCTATTATTATTCTGCTAAAGGAACAGGGCAATAAAATGACTTCTAATGATCTATAGTTATACCCATAGGTCAATGTATTGCTCAATTCTCATCAGAGAAGTTTCTTCTTTCAGTAGATGGTAATTAACAGAGAGATCTAAAACTGCACAATGTGCAGAGAATGAGAGACTTTGGAGCCGTCAGTCCTAAATGGGATGTCTCTATCAAACCCTTCCCCTCGGGTTTCAGAGATTTGTAGAAGAGGCCGAAAGAGTGTAAGAGCCAGAGGTGGTGGATGATTCCAAGGAAACATCATCTTCCAGCCACAACAGGGTTAATACACATATGAACTCAAAGACTGTGACTGTGTGTACAAGATATGCACAAGTTCAAACCAGATCAAATTCCCAGCACTGAGGAGAAGTAGACATCAAGTCCTACCCTTTATCAACAGGCTCTTTGCAATTGATACTTGCTGGGAGACAAAACTAATTTTTCTTCAATGGAGAATATCAACCACACTACAGGGTAGTCTCATTCATTGGAATAGATGGCCAGCATGGAACAGACTCCATGACTTTTTGTGTGCTTTATATTTTGGACACGTGTATATGAAGAAAGGAGGGAGGGAAGGAGAGAGAGAGAGAGAGAGAGAGAGAGAGAGAGAGAGAACAAGAAGTTGGACAGATAGGGAAGTGAGGAGGATCTGGTAGGAGTTGGGGGCAGGGAGAGAATATGATCAAAATATATTGCATAAAATTACTTTTATTCAAAAAAGAAAAAATATGTTCCTGGCGAGGTGAGGTAGCTCAGTGGGTAAAAGGCACTTGCTGCTAAACCTGATGACCTGAGTTCGATCCCCCATCCCATATAACAGAAGGAGAGAACTGGGTCCCTCAAGCTATCTTCTAATCTCCACACACACCTGTACATATACATACATACATACAAGCATACATACATACATACAGATGAGCATCTACAAGGAATGGTAAAACAGAAGGTGTGTGTGTCTGTGTGTGTACGTGTGTGCAATATGTATATGTGAGGTATGTGTATATATGCTTGCAACTGCATATGGACACGTATGTGAACATGTGGAGGCCCAAGGTTAACATTATGTCTCTTCTCAATCATTCTCCATCTTTATTTTTTGAAACAGGATCTCTCACTGAAACTGATCGTCATCAGTTTGGCTAGGCTGGCTGGCCAGTGAGCTTTCAGCTTCTGTTTGTCTTTGCTGCCTTACCCCTCAAGTCAAGGGTCACAGGCACATGCCATTATGCTCAGCCTTTCACATGTGTACTGGATGGAAGTCTAAACTCTGGTTCTCCTGCTTGCCAGACGGGCATGTCACTGTCTGAGCCATCACCCAGATCTCACTTTAAAATTTTACATGAAAGACTAAATCTAGCCAATGATTATTAATGACTGCGAAAGCACAGCTGATGGAATACTGTAATGGGTAAATCTGTCTGACAATGCCGAAGCCTATTTGTCAAACTCACTTTCACATAAGAGAGGTAGTCGCATGTCTTCTGAAGCAACAAAACAGGAAGAGCCTGACGCAGACTCAAATCTTATTAACTCTCTAAACTCAGCAGTCAGTGTGCAGGGAATACAGGGCACGGAAGAGCACATTGAATGACACTGTGCGTGTGTGCGCGCGCGCATGGTGGTACAGCCCTGTAAACCCAGCACTTGGAAGGCTAAGGCAAGAGGATTACAAGTCGGCGGTGAGCCTGGGCTATACAGTGAGTCCCAAAACACTCTAGGCTGCATAGTGAGACCCTGTCTCCAAAACCAAACCAAACCAATAAGTAGTCAAACAAAAGATGTCTTGAACGTGCAATGTAAATCATGAATGTGGAAAGTTCTAGGAAGCAAACAAGTTGGTTTTCTCAATAGATAAAATAGAAGAATTAAAAAAAAGTTGTGGCGGAGGGATCAATATATTGACAGAGTTAAAAGACTTGTTTGAATTCTGACCTAAAAAAAAATAAAAATTTTAAGTACTTGATTATTTATTAATTAATTTATTTATTTGGGGGGTGTGTGTGTGTGTGTGTGTGTGTGTGTGTGTGTGTGTGTGTGTGAGTACATGCTCCCATGGTCAGAGGACAACTTGTAGGAGTTGTTTCTTTCCTTCTACCATGTGGCTCCCAGAGATTGACCTCAGGTTTGTCAGGGGACAACTTGTAGGAGTTGTTTCTTTCCTTCTACCATGTGGCTCCCAGAGATTGACCTCAGGTTTGTCAGGCTTGGTGGTAAGCACCTCTTGCTGGCCCATGAACCAAACTGAATAAATAGTTACAAACCCATGTAAAAATTTTTAATGGTAATTGGAACTTTAACGTATGGAAGGCTTTCTAATTTTGTTGTGTATAATAGTGATTAAGTATTTTCCAGGGATATTTTCTGGAATAATTATGAATGAAATTATATGCTGAGCATGGTAACCCACTCCTTCAAGAGCTTGGGCTAGCCTCTGCTACATAGTGAGCTTGAGGACAGCACAGGTGGCATGAGACCTCTGTCTCAAAAAATATGTACATGGCTGTGTGCAGTGGCGTGCACCTTGAATCCCAGCAGGTGGAGGCTTTGTGAGTTTAAGTCTAGACTGGTCTAAACATGGAGTTCTAGGCCACCCAGGGATACATAGTGAGACCCTGTTTTGTTGTTATTGTTGTTGTTGTAATTGTTTTAAATGTACACCAGTGTCTTGTATTTGCTCTCATACAATCCAGTGTGGAAGAAAATTCCCATCAGCTGGGCTGTGGTGGCGCACGCTTTTAATCCCAGCACTTGGGAGACAGAGGCAAGTGGATCTCTGCGAGTTTGAGGTCAACCTGGTCTACAGATCGAATTCCAGGACAGCCAAGGCTACACAGAGAAACCCTGTCTCAAAAACAAAACAAAAAACAAAACAAAACAAACCACACTAGTGCATTGTAGAATAGGAATTCCTAGAAGGAATGAGGGAACCTCCTTCCCCCACTGAGAAACTGTCTTATGGGAGCACAAAGCCGGGTGCATCAAAGTACAGTGGAGACCTTGTGGTATTTGCTCACTAGAGTTTCTCCTCTCAGACAGCACAGCATGAATAAGAATTTCCCATGGTAGCTGCTCTTGGGGCACAGACCTATAATTCCAGTACTCAGAAGCCTGAGCCTGGAGGGTTACAGGTTTGAAGTCAGCATGATTTGCATGAAGAGACCCTGTCTCTTAATGACAATGGCAAAAGTCTCTTTGAATTCTCACTGCTCCCTGGGGAGAAAACAACAAGAGTAGAGATTATGTCTAATATTCTGTCCTGTCAAGGGACCACCAAAACCAGTGACCTGCCTTGCTTGAGTCTAGGCAGTGAAGTCAGCTGAGCGCTGATGGAATTAGCAGAGCATCAGGATCGGGTGAGTCTAAGAACAACGGTGACCAATGACTTAACAGAGCAATAGAGGCTTGCAGACCGGCATCAGGATGGAGCTCCTAAGGGGAAACTGGCAGCGTGCTTCAATTAGGGTATTATACACGTGCTTGAACTCACGGGGCATATAGTCCAGAAAAGACTCCAAACAGCTTCAAGTCTCTAGCCAGACTGACAGGTGAAAATTTTTCCTATATGGAACCAAACTACAGAAACAAGCAGGGATTGATTTTTTTCAAATTATAAGGCTCTGATGGAATGTAAGAAAGGATCAGTGGGTGATGTCCTATCAAAGGAACATATTGAGACTCTATAAGATGACTCCAAACACATACAAATTTCAGAAACAGTTAAAAATAATAGTTATTAGGATGCTCCATGAACTAAGATCTCAGGCAAACGACAACTGACAGAAATTCTGGAGCCGAAGACCACAAAACTGAATGGAAATATTCACCACAGGAATGAATATTAGCTGTGATCAAGTGAAATGAGAAAAACCGAAGACAGGCCACTCAAAATCTCTGAACGAGATGTCTGAAAATCACAGAGGTGGATAAAAAAGATGACAGAAACCTAAGACACACAGGGATATCATCACTCAGACAAACACATGCGTCTGATGAGTTCCAGAAAGAGAGGAAAGAGAAATGACCAAAGAGCTAATTAAAGAAATGTTATCTAAGACCATCCCAATTCTGAAATTAAGAAAAAAAAGGGGGGGGATTCCAAAGCAAGAAAGTCAAAGGACTTCTTCAAAGAGGAAGACCCAAAAGAATCTCACACTGAAACTCAGTATAATCCAACAGCCAAAAAGCTGAGACAGAGAATCGGTAACATGAGAGAAACAATGTGTGTGTGCAAGGGAGCTTCTATAAGATTAGCAGATTTCTTAGCTCAAATCTACAAGGGCTGGAAGGAAGAAGAACAATATATTTATGTTCAAAATGCTGCCAACAAAGAATAGTATATTCTCTCAAGTTACACATCAAAAAGGAAAATATAAAGGCTTCCAGATAAGTAGAAGCTGAAAATGTTCATCGACACTAGAATGCCTGATCAGAATGCTAAAAGTTCTTCAAGTTGAAATGAAAAGACATTAAACAGCAACACAAAAACATTTAAAAAATATAAACTTTGGATCTGGAGAGATGGCTCAGCAGTTAAGAGCACTGGCTGCTCTTCTAGAGGACCTGAGTTCAATTCCCAGCATCCACATGATAGCACACAACTGTCTGTAACTCTAGTTCCAGGGAATCAGGCACCCGCGCACAGACATACATGTAGGCAAAACACAAATGCACATTAAAAAAAATAAACAATGAAAAATATTTAAAAAGTAAACTTTATTACTAAAAGTAAATATAATGAAGACAAATACCAGTTGTTATAATATAGTAATGGTAGTGCATAAATCACTGGATAAGATAAAATTTCCAAAACTAAAGATGAAAAACTATAAAACTATGCTAATGAATGCAAGTACCTGCGATTATAATTTGTCACTTCGCTAATATAAATTCTGTATGGGGAAAATGTAAAAGAATTGAGTGTTTAACCAAAGTTATCAGCTTAAAATGGGTTGTTACAGGATATTTTATAATAGCCGCATAGCAACCATTAAAAAAAAATCTTTATGGTAGATATACAAAAGGAAATGAGGAAATAATAAAAGCATGTAACCACCAAGGACCCACAAAACACAAAGAAAAGCAATAAGAAAGGGAAAGAAAAGACAAAATCATTGTGACATACAGAAACTAATTAACGAAATGGAAATAGTAATTTCTGATCAAGTTTCTTTAAATGCAAATGAATTGAGTTCTTCAATCAAAAAGCATTAGAGAGGCTAAGCAAATAAAAAATCCAGTCACTACATTTTCCATAGAGATTTGCTTTAAAATTAAAAGTTAAGGACACAGCTGGAGAGATGGCTTAGAGGTTAAGAACACTAGTTGTTGTTCTGGAGGACCTGAGTTTGGTTCCCAGCACCCAGCCTGGGCAGTTCACAACCACCTGCAACTCCAGCGAATCTGCCACTCTCTTCTACGTTTCTCTCAGGCACTTGCACTCACATGTAAATAGGCACACACATAAGGACACAAAGAAAACTAAAACAACTCTTTTAAAAAAGAATTCAGGACACATATAAGCTGAAATAAAAGGATGAAAAAAATATTATTCCCACACAAATAGTAACCAAAAAGACAAAGAGGGGCCTCATACGATATAAAAATTTGTGTTAGAAACTGTCACAAGGGGGAAAATGATGTAATATAACAAAAAAGAGTAATTTCTCTAGGAAGATACTACAATAACAATGAAATTTGCACCTAACATCAGATCATCCAAATAATATAAAACAAACATTGACAGAACAGCACAGAAGCAGAGAGAATAACAGAATGATATAAAAACATTGTAATGGGCCATTTTCAAGAATGGATAAGGCAAACAGTTAAATGCTAGTAAGAAAACAGAGGACTTGACAGACAGCAGACACCAGTGGAATCCAGCAGACGTACATTGGCATTGCACACTACAACAGTGAAATACACACTCTTTTCATGCATTATAGACCATTCTCCAAGCTAGATCATTGCTGTGGGCCACAAAACATGTCTTTACATGTGCCAGAAGGCTGCAATCATACCAACGATCTTTTCCAGCTGCCATAGGATAAAACCAGAAATCAATAATAAAAGCAAAGCCAGAGAATTTACAAATGCATGAAAATTAAGCATTCTTGAAGAGCTCCGTGCTCCCCAGGGGAAACTGCAAGGAAAGCTGCAAGGAATGAAGGAGAGCCCAAGCAAAACTGGAGACCTCATACTTTTCAAAGTATTGCAAAGTAACAGTCATCAAAACAGCAGAGTGTTGTCATAAAGATGGACATGTGAAGCAGTGGGATGATATAGAAAGCCCATAAATATTTTCTGTGTACATATGGTCAAATCATTGGCAAAGTCACCAAGACTGCACAGTTGGAAAGTCCATCCAGCAAATGCTTCTGGCGAAGCTGGACATCATATGCAAAGGGAGAACAGAGAAGTGTGCACCTTACGTCATACACACAAATGAGCTCAAAATAGATCAAAGATGTAAAGAGAAGACTTGTGACTCTACAACTCCTAAAACAAACCTTAGAGGGAGACATCATGATGTTGGATTTGGCAATGATTCCATGGGTCTGACACCAAAACCACAAGCAACAGCAGTAAAGAAAACCAAGTGGGTGGGATTAAACCAAACTTGAAAATGTCTATAAAACCAGGAAACAATCAGCAGAATAAAGGACAACCTTCAGGAGAGGAGAAAATGTCTGCAAACCGTGTCTCAAAGTGGGGTGACCAGGACATAATAAAGGAGGCCCAGGGCTCAATAAGACCAAAATCTCTGTTTTTAAAACCAAATAAAGGTTTCCTCAAAGAAGATATACAAATGGCAATGAGCATACGAAATGACATCACCATTAGTTACAGTAATCAAAACCATAATGAAGCCAGGTGGTGAGGGCACACACCTTTAATCCCAGCACACGGGAGGCAGAGGCAGATGGATGTCTGCGAGTTCAAGGCCAGCCTGGTCTACAAAGTTCCAGGACAGACCGGAACCCTGTCTCCAAAAAACAGAAGAAAACCATAATGCGCTATCATTTGCTACCTGTATACATGGACGCTACAGAAACAAAAGGAATGAAGATCTGGGCCTAGGGGCACATACTTGTGATCCCAGACATTTGGAAGATGGAGGCAGGAAGATTATAAGTTTAAGACCTCCCTCAGGTACAGAACAAGTTTAAGGCTAGTCTGGGCCATACACAGAGACCCTATTTCAAAATAAAAAAATAAAGAAGACATTAGAAAGTTAGGAAGATAGCTAAATGGTCGAGCACTTATACAAGGGGTAGATAGAATCCACAGTACTACCAAAAGAAAGGGGGAGAGAAAAGAGAGAGAGAGAGAGAGAGAGAGAGAGAGAGAGAGAGAGAGAGAGGAGGGAGAGGTTGAAACAGTTGTGTACTGTTTCTATAAATCTAATATTGCATTTATTCTAAGTAACAGGATGATGATTCTTCAAGAAAAATTAAAACTGAACTGCCATGTGACCTTGTGTCTTAGTTACTTTTCAATTATGGTGACAAGATGTGGACCAAGACAACTTATAGAAGAGTTTTCTGGGGCCTTGATAGAGTTCCAGAGGGTTAGAATCCATGACCATTATGACAGGGAGCAGGGCAGCAGGCAGGCATGTGTGGTGCTGTAGTAGCAGCTGTGAGATTACTTCTTTCTCTGCAATGTAGGAGAGAGAGAGAGAGAGAGAGAGAACAAGCAGTAACTGGGAATGTGTGGGTGTCTGAAACCTCAAAGCCCACCTTCAGTAACACACCTCCTCCAACAAGACCACACCTCCTAATCCTTCCCAAAGTGTTCCACCAATGGCTGACCAAACATTCAAATATATGAGCCTATGGGGACCATTAATCTTTAAGGCACACACCCTGAAATCCCGCTTCTGGCTCAGGGAGATATTTGTATAACCATATTCACTCCAGAATTTTTCACAGTGTCCAAGAGATGGACACAGTCCGTTGACAGATGAATGGATAAAGGAAGCATGGGCTACATGTGAAATGAAACATTATATCCAGCTTTGGAGAATGAGGAAATCTGTCACAAGCTACATGAAGAACCTTAAGGACAGTTTGCTAAATCAAACAAGCCCGTCACACACACACACACACACAAAAAGACAAATTACTTCACAGTCCCACTTACAGGAGCTTCTCTAAAGCCACCAAACTCATGGAAATAGAGAACAAAGTGGAGGCTGCCAGGTCCCGAGGGAAGGAGGAAGCGGGAAGTTGTTTGGCGAGTAGAAAGGCAGGATGGGTCCTGGGATCTGCCACACAACAAAATGCAGATGGTTGGCAATATGGTAGTGAATACTTGCAGCCTTTACTGGAGTGAATTTAATGCTGGGATGAATTGATACAAGTTTTTTTTTGAAACCCAGCATGAATTAGGGCGTGGATGACCACTAAGTAGGGTTCACATGTTTGGCCTTTTGTTGATTATCAGTTATTGAAGTCAGCCAATGAATATTGGGGCTCACTGTTTTAGACTTTTGTATATATTTTGTATTTTATAAGAAGAAGCAAAATGACTTTAATTTCTTTGCTTATCCTTGGAAAGACAACATTCCCTTCAGTTCTTTGAATTAAAAAAGCAAGGGCCGTTCTGTCTTAAAATCTAAGTCCAAACAGGTGATGGATGGGTGAAGAGGGCAGAGAAGAGTCCAGGCAGGATGAAGTTCAGATTCTGCCTCTGTCCTGAAATGGCCTGGACCTCGTCTTGCAGCCATGGTCCAGCCACAGCTCATGCCAGATGGACCTTGACCATCAGACCTAACCTTGCCAAGTCACATTTCTTCTGAGAATTAGCCAGTGCATAATAGAGAAAATTCCTCTTAAAATGCACTGTTTTCCCATTCATTTCCCTTTCTCATAAGTCGAAGGTTAATCCTTATAAAGAAAAACTTACATCTCTCACTAATTTCTTTAAAATTTTTATTATCTATATTTTATAAGTGCTCTGCATGTATACCTGCATGCCAGAAGAGGGCATCAGATCCTATTACAGATGGTTGTGAGCCACCATGTGGTTGCTGGGAACTGAATTCAGGACCCTGTTGCTAAAATTTATATGCCAGAAAAATTTAAGAATCTGTTCACAGTAAGATCTGGAAGTCCAGCTATTCATGTATATATCTTTGGAAGAGGGAAATAAGAACTGGTATAAGATCTGCAGATGACTTTTTTTTAAAACTTTTATGATTTCAACATAGTGATTTTTCAATGTTTTTATTATGTAGTGTGTACAATTATATAATAATGGGTCCATTATGATATCTTCTTCCATGTGCGTAGTGTATTTTGATCTTATTCACTCTTATTAACCTCTCTTGTCCCTCTCCTGTTCCCACTGCTGTCCTTATTCTTTCCCAGCTAGACCCCCTTCCACCTTTATGTCTTCTGTCTTTTTTGTGACCCTGTAGATTCTAGCAGGCTTGCTTATGGGAACATGAGTGTGCAGTTATTTACAAGAGCCCATGCACCTTACCAATGACGATGTTACAAATTTCTCTCCCTCCTCTGGCAATCACTAACTGCTTAGAGATCCTCCTCTACCACGTAGGATGCCCATGGGCCCAATCTTGCACGGGTCATCATAACTGTGGCTTCAAGAGTGCAACTGCTATGTTAACCCTAGAGGACAGTATTCCCAACACACCTCCTCTTCTTCCAGCTTTTACATCCTCTTCATCTCTTCTATGAGTTCCCTGAGCTTGGAGGAGGTAGGTGGTTCAGATACCCCATTTGGAGTTGAGCATTTAGTAACCATCATTGATTCTCATCTGTTCGCCCAGTTGTAAGTCTCTGAAGTAACTACTGTCCATCGCAAAGCTGAGAGTAGAACTGATGTGATTATTATATTATATTATGTAAATACTATATTAATTATTATAGAAGGAGATTTGACAAGCACATGACTGTCTACTTGGCAAGGCAACAGCAGTAGCTGCTCAGGAATTCTCTAGCTGTGGCCTTTCCACCGGGTTTATGGTGTCAGACATGAAGTCCTTCCAGGAATCAGGCCTTAAATTCAATAAGAAATAGGTTGGTTACCCAACAGGAGACTTGCCACTATTTCACCAGCAGGCACTTTTTTTTTTTTCTGGCACAGGAGTGTAGCACATAAGGCCCACAGCTGAATGAGATTGCTGATGACAGATCTCCCTAGCTGCCGGCCTGGTATCCTCGGACACAATGGGGATGGCCAGCAAGGAAGAAGCTTCCAGCCCAGTTCCCACAACTAGAGCGTGGGCTACCTTAGCAGTAGCGCCTCACCATCTGGTTCCCATGGACCATCAAGAGCAGTGTCAACAGCCTGTACTGTTTGGGGAGCCTCAGGGGTCTCCCTGGTCAACAGCTTATAGGGAGGTAGCTCAGCCCTGGCATGGCTTCTGAGAAGACGTTTATGTGGTTGAAGTTTTTTTTTTTCCTAAAGAAAATGCCAAACTCTGCTCCCTTACCTGCTACAGGGAATTATGCTGTGATTCCTCTTCATGAACCGTTCCCCAACCTAGAGTGTGAAACTCTACATTGTTCAAACTTTTAAAGATTTTAAAAACTCTTGAGATACTTAATGTCTTTCAGCCAGGCCTGTCCACATGCATCATGAGGGTCACATGCATCTCGGGATACCTCTGAGGGTAGCCCCACTCAAAACTGTACACTTAAGTAAAAAAGTATGAGGTCATCATCATCGTCCTTACCCCCCCCTCCTCCTCCTCCTCCTCATCATCATCATCACTCTAACTCAATTTCATGGTTTTGGAGCATGAAATTTGTGGATGGTCATATTGTATCACAATGCCCAAAGGTCTGAAACAGTCTGAGTCCTCAGCTAAGTCATCTAGTGCTCGAGAGTAACTCTGGGTCACATGGCATTGCTCTGGCTTCAGTGACCCCACTAAATCTCATGTTGAAATACATTCCCCACTGTAAAGTATTGAAAGGGTGTCATCTTAATCAAACTATGCTGTTGGAAGATGCATCCTTTGGGATATAACTGAAGTTAACTGAGGTCAGGAGAGCGGGACCCTAATTCAATGGCTGTGCCTTCGTAAGAAGGGAGAAACTCAAGCTAGCATGCTTGCTCTGCTCCACCATTAGATGGCCTCCTCCACACGGGGATGCAACAGCAAGGATGCAGCAGGAGCAGGTGACAGCACCATGCTATTGCGATGCAGAACTACAAATGCAATGAAATCCTTTCCTTTATAAACTCCCGAGCTGTGGTATTCGGTTATTACAAAAGAAAACAGACTAAGACAGACTGTTAAGGAGCCGGTGGATTTGCTGTCCACTCATGATTGTGGGGGCTCCTCCATGCTATAGGGCTTAACACACTTTCATTCTCAGATAAGCACTGCACAGTTTAAAATTGCATTTGGCTCTTGGCTAGAAATGAGCAAACTGGTTAGCAAGAACGCGACAACAGGGATGAGTTTGCACATTCCCCTCCAGTGGCTTGCTTTGATCTGCGCCGAGTGTCTCATACTGTACACAGCCATGCTCTAGTAGTTCAGTGTCAAAAAGATAGAACATATCCAAATTTGTGTGTGTGTGTGTGTGTGTGTGTGTGTGTGTGTGTGTGTTCATGCTTGTGTGTAGGAGGATGTGTGCGCATGTGTGTATAGAGGCCAGAGGTTGATGTTAAGTGTTCTCCTCCATTACTCCCCACTCTGTTTTTAAGTTTTTTAAATTAGATTTGGTCTTTGACAGTTTCAGACAGATATATGATGCAGTCTGATAACTCTCTCCCACACCTTCCCCTTGTCTGTTTCTCCTTGCCAGTCTCTCCACTCCTCCCTACCAACCCCCTTTCCTAGATCCATGACTTTTGGTTTGGTTTTGTGTTCCATTTCATTTAACAAGTGCTGTCTGTGTGAGCATTGGGTTGGGACTTTCTACTGGAGACTGGTGGAGGAAATGACTCTCTGCTCTCTGAATCTAGCAGTAGCCCGTAGCTCAGCAGTAAGGTTAGAGAGAGCCCCCTGAGTCCCTCTTTCCCCCCTTAGTGTTTAATCATTTAAGAATTTCAGGCCGGGTGGTGGTGGTGCACGCCTTTGATCCCAGCATTTGGGAGGCAGAGCCAGGCAGATCTCTGTGAGTTCGAGGCCAGCCTGGCCTATGGAGCAAGATCCAGGACAGGCACCAAAACCACACAGAGAAACTCTGTCTCGAAAAAACCAAAAAAAAAAAAGAATTTCACGCATGTAATACAATGAAATATGATCCTACCCATCTCCCATTTTCTGCCCCCTTATTTTATTTATTACTATTATTATCATCATCATCATCATTATTATTGAGATCTGCTGATTCAGCTATACTGGCTGATCAGGGAGCCCAGGAATCTTCCTGTCTACCTCCTTGGACCTGGGATTATCCCTGTACAATGTTATTCCTGGGATTATCTGTGTCCAGTGCTGTTCCTGGGATTGGCTGTGTCCAGTGCTGTTCCTAGCATTTAGATGAGTGTTGAGGATAGAATTCAGGTCTCCATGCTGTGGTCACAAGGACTTTAGCAAATCAGTCATTTCTTCAGCCCTCCAAATTTATATATATTCACTTTCCAAGGATGAGGTGTAGTATCACCTTTAAAATTAATTAATAAAATATTCTTTTTCCTATATTTTAACTTCAGAGCAAACAAAACATGTTGTCATTTATCTCTTGATACAGCTGAGATGTATTGTATAGACAACAACACTTTAAGATTGTTAGATGTGAAATTTAAGACATGATTATATAACAGCAACATAGATTTTTTTAACTTGGATTTCCATAACAAGACAATGCTATTATTGGGGCTAATTATTATGACGATCTAACAGACTGTATGTATCACAATGAAGGGGACTTGCAGAACCCCATGCTGTGGATGGTCCTCATGTCAGCCTTGGAGGAACTTCTTTGGAGTCAGATGTCTGAGGACAGCTTCACTCACAGCTTAAATGAGCTGGCTACCCACAGACTCACCAGTACTCCGTGAATCTAGTGTTGTGGCCTTCTCAATGTTCCATTAACTACTGGGCAGCCCCGGCTGGGTACAGTGCCAGTGCAGGGTTCTCTGGCTCTGCTTAGCTGACTCTGTGGGAAATGTCATTGAGGGAGGGGACTGGAGAGATGGGTCATCAGTTAAGAGCCCTTGCTGCTTGCTCTGGTTGGTTTTTATGTCAACGTGACGTAAGCCAGGGTTATCTAGGAGGAGGAACCTCCATTGAGAAAATGTCCCCCATCAGATTGGCATGTAGACAAGTCTGTGGGGGGCATTTCCTTAAGTAATAATTGGTGTGAGAGGGCCCAGCCCACTGTGAGCAGTGCCACTCCTGGGAGGGATAAGAAAGTCAGCTGACCATAAGCCTGAGGAGCAAGGCAGTAAGCAGTGTTCCTCCCCGGTCACTGCCTCAGTTCCTGCTACCAGTTCTTGCCTCGTGTGTTTGCCCAGAATTCCCTCAATGGCAGACCATAACGTGGAAGTGTAAGCAAAACAACCCCTTTCCAAGTTGCCTTTGGTCATGTGTGTTTTATCAGTTTAAAAAAAAAAATAGTAAGCAAACTAGGACACTGCTCTTCTAGAGGACCTGAGTTTGGTTTTCAGTACTCACACCAGGAGGCATGCCTATGCCTTCAACTTCCTCTTCTGGCCTCTGTGCGCACCTGCACACTGGTGGTATTGTTGTGCCCATGTCTCGACCCGCTCCCAAAACAAGACCACTACAGAGCCGATATCCAATACAAAACACACAGGGGTTTATTGATAGCAAGCAAGCCCAGGCTTGGTCCGTGTCTAACACTCGACACAGCGAGTGGAGGAGGATGGCCCTGAGCTCTCAGAGTGAGGGGTTTTTAAAGGGAAAAACCACAAGCAGGGTGGTACAAGCCTTTGCGTTATGTAATTAGGTGAGGGTGTGTTAACTTTGAATTTACTGGTTGAGGGTTACAGTTATTGTTTTGGGGCAAGTCTGGATAAGTCCCAGGCTCTGTCCTTGAGCTGCCATGGAGGCTGGCTGGCCTCACACATTCACATTGACCCATGCATGTAGCTCTAAGTTGGTGAGGGGTCCCAGACAGTAAACAACTGGCTGAACCTTGAGCAGTCAGAGTACGTGCAGAAAGGGAGCTACTGCAAGGACTATGTCTTTTGTTCATGGCCCTCCCAGAAACTGCTTGCTCAAGTCTCAGGAAACTGAAATTGAGGCCTGATCTCTGAGAGAAGACTGAGCAGCCTGTTATGGCTTCTGCTTGGTCCTTTCAGTATACACACACGGGCATGCATGTATACTCATAAATTTTTAAAAATTAAAATTTTGAAATGATATGCTTTGTGCTTGAAAATAATTATCACAATGAGTAAGGGTGAACTCTCTCTCTCAAAATGAATGCAGTAACATTATTAGGAAAGCTGGGGTAAGCTGAATAAAGTCTGTATTGATGAAGCAAATCAGTTGTTCATGGGTGGACGCACTTGCAAATACACATGCATCTGTGCAGAGTCCAGGGGTCAGCCTCAATTTTAGCTCAGGAGCCAAACATTTGACTTTTTTCTTTTTTTCTTTCTTTCTTTCTTTCTTTCTTTCTTTCTTTCTTTCTTTCTTTCTTTCTTTCTTTCTTTCTTTCTTTCCTTCCTTCCTTCCTTCCTTCCTTCCTTCCTTCCTTCCTTTCTTTTTTTTTTTTGAGACAGGGTCTCTCACTGGTCTGGAAGTCACTAATTATTCTAGGCTAGGGATTGTCCTATCTCTGTCTAATCCCAGTGCCGGGATTAGAATCAAGCACCACCATGACCAACTATTGTGCACGGATTCTGAGGTCTGAACTCAGGTCACTATGCAAATACACGTGGCAAACATCAACTGATCTATCACCCCAGCACCCAATCAGATCAGTCTTGAGTTGGATGCCTTGAGTTGTTATATTTGCTAATAGGAAAAGGACATACCCTGAGCTGAGTTTCCACAGTGATTGGCTGGGTCAGGTAGCAGACCACCAAAGATCCACTGGGCTTAGAGTGAAGAATGTTTCTATTAAAAAACAAAACAAAATAGAACAAACAACAGTTAGGGGAAGGAAAGCGTAAGTGCCTTGTGTCAAACTGCTGTGGCTACAGATTAGAAGGGTGGGACAACTCCAATAATGGGAAGTTTGGGGATGGGAAGGCAGTCAATACATAATCAAGGTACTTGTTCCGGTACTGGGTGTGAGGAGGGTGTGGTTGTACCTAGAGCTTCAGGATAAGATTTTGTTCAAGGCTTTTTATAACATTTGGGAATGTGAAAGTTTGTTGTTGCTGTTGTTGCCTCATAATTAATACAGTGGTGTTTGTTTTGTCTTGTTTTATTTTGTTTTTGAGACAAGGTCTCTATATAGCCTAAATTGGAATCAAATTAACAATCCTCCTGCCTCATGCTGGGATTACAGGTGTCTCACCCAGCTCCTCCTGGCTGTTAATCTTCCTCATCTCTTTTTCATCACCAAACACCCTTGGCCCTTGTAATCTCATTTAGGGTAGCTCAGAATCTTTCTCTGCTCAGTGTAGATCATCCAATAGTATTGTGTTTGCTATAATGTCTCAGTCTCGGTACTTGTGTGGTTGTGATGGATGATGTTAGCATTAGGGAACGTGGAAGACAGTGCAATGGGAATGTTCTGTGCTGCTTTTCCATGAGCCTAAAGGTCTTTTAAGATAAAAGGTATATGTATAAATAGATAATGTAGGCCTAGATATGCAATGTCTGAAAATATCTCTTTTGTAAAGAGTGCCATAGGATTTGGGGCTGCAGAATTTTGATACTACCTGGATGCCGTCACTTTGCTCATCTCAACTATCAAACCTACCCTGGGAAATATTTGGAGAAGGGCCTTGAAAAATGCCCTTGCTGTGCTGAGTACAGTCAGCTCACTCTTGGAGTACTGTCCAGTCCTGTGGATCCGTCTGGGTCTCTCGTTGTTTGTGGCGTGTCTGCACCTGGCATCGTGGGGCAGAGCCTTGCTCTATCTCTTTTATGTCCTAATCATGCCGCTTTCTGGCCACCTATTGAATCGGGTCTCTACTGCATTTCACACTTGGATTAACTCAATCATGCAAATTATGTCAAGCCCAAAAGAAATCAGGCTGTGGGCAAATAAGAAATGCTAATAAAAATAGAAAATACGGTTCACAGCTGCGATGCTCCTTTACGGAGCTGCTGCCCATGTTCCCCAGATTCATGGGGTCTGGCCCAGTGCAAAAAGAAGGGATAAACAGGGTTGAGTTCTAATATAAATAAATAAATAAATAAATAAATAAATAAATAAATAAATAAACCCACAGAGTAAATTAGATTCCCAAATCTTGATGCACCTTTTCACGTAGAATAAACTGGTTTTTGACATGATTAGAAGGAGGAGAGTACCCATGCAAAGCATTCCTTGGAACGTTTTGTTTGGCTTTCCCAAGTTGAGATTTCTAGAGGATTCTTTGTAAGTTGGCTAATACTCCTTCCCATATACATGCCATAATGTGCTGACCCCTGGCCCCTGCTCTGCTAACCTCTCCACTCAGAATGTGCTGTGGTAGGTCTCTTCTATCACACTAACAGTCCTCCAAGGTCCAGTTAAAAGAAATCTCTTACTTCAGAAAGCTCCCCTGACTGTCCTCAAGAGAGCTCTGTCTTGTTTTGGTGGCTTTTTTTTTTATGTGTATTTGTGTTATTATAGTAGTAGCGTGCCATGACATCGGGTAATTCGTTGAGAAAGGAGATTTACTTACCTTACACCTTTGAAAGCTAGAAGTCTGAGGTCCAGTGCTTCTATCTATTTGGCTGCTGGTGAATGTCCTGGCTTCATCGGAACCTGGTAAAGAAAGGAAAAGAGCCAAATGCCCTTTGTGTGGCCTTGCTTTATAACAGCCTGCTTTCTAGAGAGCTAGCTCCCTCCTCGGATGAGCATTTCTCCTTCCAACAGTGTCCTAACTGCCTCTCATTATAGGCTCCACTTCAAAGATTTATCGCTGTGATTCTACCATACTCGCCACTCAACCTCCAGCATGTGAACTGTGAGGCATATACTCAACAGAAACTCAAGCCACTGCAGTCTCTTAGAATCTGTTGCTTTACCTAGGGTTAGTTAGGTATCCAAACTCCTCGACACCTAGCATGCACATACGCCATTGGAGAAGCCAGGCTTCCCAGCTAGCTCCTGCTAGATCTGGTGTCTCACCATCACAGGTTCTCAGCGAGGATTTCCTGGGGGATTTATTGGGAGTTTAGGTCTTCGAGAAAGAAAAGATCGTGTGTGTTTCTGGCTTCTATCTGAACCGTGCTCCATACTTATGAGATGTGGTTTCAATTCTGTCGAGGTACAGAAAGGAAAAACGATCCGCCATGTGTGCTTCTAAACAAGAACCAGGAATGCTCACAGAAGTGCTGGCCTCTACTGGAAGTGCTGGAAGGCATGGCTCCAGCTAATCTGCAGCTCTGAGGCTGAACCCAAATATGTAGCAGGTGCTCAGTTCGATTCCCTGATTCCCTTGGAGTTGTTGCTCTCGGCCTTAGGCTTCCTGTGGGGATTTCACCTATTTGAACTTTGAAGCCCCTGACTTCAGATATCTAGCCTACACAGAGAGTTTCCCGTAAGCACCAACATGGCTTAGATTTAGGCTTATTGAGTGCAGAGCCAACCTTTCAAACTTCTCGGTATCAGTCACCACAACCGGACCAGAATGGAGTCCAGAAGGATGAGTTCAGTCATCATCCAACCAGGGAGCAGGCCATGCAGGAAGCTTCTGGAAATGCCTTCCCTTCCCAGAGCTCTCCTGGCATGCAGCTTGGGAACACGGTGGGGGGAAAGATGCCGATTTCTAGAAGACACATCTCTCCTGGAAGATGGATGGTAGTGTGGGATGGTACTAACAGCAATGGCCAAAGTAACTTCTTGTGTGCTTCTGACAGGACACATTCATATTTCATAATCCTTATGCACCCCTGTAAGGAGTGTGCTAAGTGCCATACATACTGTCACAAGTAAGGAAGGGCTGTTTTGGGAATCTCAGAAACATAAAGCCTCACAGCCCCTGAATGAGCAGGAAAACCTATCTTTCCCCCTGTCCCTAATATTGACTGCAAATATACCATAAGCCCAAAGCAAAGGTTTCGAAAACTCTGTTTCCATATAGATAGTAATTGTTCTGAAGAAAGGGCCTAGAAGAAGCTGGGCCCATCTTCTGTGTTGCTCTAAACATCTGGATTGAGGGGGTCTTATCCCTATAACTGGCTAAGGACGCTAAAGAATATTTGGTACAGGTCTACACTTGACTGACTGACTGCAGACACATCCAAGCCATCTACACGGGTACCCTCTAAGATCTGTCTGCAAGAGTCATGGACCATCACGGAGAGCTGTACAAAACATCCTGCAGAAGCTGCACTAGCAGACCCTAACACAGCTCCCCAGCTTTACATCCCCTAAAGAGCATTATGACAAATATCAGCCATAAAATGATTAACCACATCACTTTTCTCTTAAACCAACTTACTTGTACTTAATCCCACTAGGTGGGTTAAAAAAAAAAAACAAAAACAAAAAAAAAACACAGTTTCAAAGTCCGTCTCTCCTTGGAGGTGACTGGCATGTCTTTCTTCATTCAAAATTAGAGAAAATGCCCAAGCTTAGAAGTGAACTCACTTCTAGAGGCTTATTGGAACTCGGAGCACATCCCCTTGACAGATACAACAGGGATTAATGAGCCATGACCAGAAGTTTGATTTTTCTGTCAAGTGCTCCCATCCGTTTTTAATAAACAGAAGAACAGCAGCAACTCTGCTGCCTGGCTCTCCGTCGTGTAAGTAGGGCTGCTTGCTTTTGGTAGCCTGTGTGCTGAGCAGAGTTAGGGTGGTAAATGGCTGACAAATGCGTTTATGAGCCCCTTTGGTCTGCCGCGCTGGTGGCTGGCTTTCTCCCCAAGTTCCATTTCTCTGCCTCTATTCAATGTGGGCGGCTCAGAGCATTGCCAAGGGAAACCGTCAAGTGCAATATCACATTTACAGCTAAATGGCTTCCATTTCGTGCCACTGGGGCACTATCTGTGGTGTAAAAACTGCCAAAATACCCACTGTTTTCCCGTTAAGCCAGGCTGGGTGCTCTTTCACAGAAGCCTGGTTCCAGTGAGGACTAGAAGTTGAGCCAAAGTACAGATACCCTACAACAATAGATAGTAAGAAGCAGGTAGGGCTGAAGAGCATGCCCAACATCGTGGTCCCCCTCCTGGGTGCCCATGAAGCTGTATTTGATCTCAGTTAAACAAAAACAGTTGGCTTGTTCTGCTCACATTCACTGAAAATAATCACACTGATCACACAAGTGATGTTTCTATGGTGGACACAACAAAGTGGTATTTTTCTCTTTCTCTTCCTTCCTTTCTTTCTCTCATTATTTCTTTTTCTCTTTTTCTTTTTGGTCTTACAAAGGAAGCTGGGTGTTTTTCAAGTGGCAGGGGTGGGGTGGGGTGGGGGGTGGGGGGTGGGGGCGGGGGAGCCTTCTTTATTCCCGGAGAGCCTTGCTAAGAACGGCTGCCTTTAGCCATACTGACCACAGGATGTCCCCAGCGTTCCATGGAAATACCATGGAAAGGGCATTTACCTGGTAATGCAAAAGTTTTTTTTTTTTTTTTCTTAAGGAAGAAAGGTCAGAGCACAGAGATATGGCCACATCTCCCATTTCAAACCAAACTGGTTCTGCAGAGGCTGCCTCAGCACCACCATGGAACATCACAGCCATGTGAGTCGAGGTTGTCCTTGAAGTAGAATGTGCCACCTACAAGTAAAGCCACTAAACTTAACAGCCCAGAGCTGATATTTAATCGCCCCTGAAGAGAAGTCACCCTGAGGCAGAGTTAATAACCAATACCAGATCTTATTTTTTTCACTTTAATTTTCTTTAAAAGCTTTATGCTCAAGCTACATGGTGACCAATATCTGATGAAATTGTATGCTGTTCAAGATGTGCCTTTAGCTGACACATTTGTTAGATCCCAAAATGAGAGTCTACAAGAACTTAACAAAGAAACACTGGCAAGGAACATGAATGTAAACTTATTATTGTGTGTTAAAATAAAATCTTTAAAGACTTAAGATAGTAGACTAGTTCATCCATTCCCCTATTTCATAGTTGCAGGGGTGATACAGCAATACCACAAGAAGGCTTCCAGGCTGCCATGCACAAAGTATCGAAGAGAAGATTCCCAGGGAAGAGGGCACATCCATCAGCCCTTTGGGAGGCTGGGTATGAAATGTACGATTTCTCTTATTCAAGAGGTAGATCACAGATTTCAGTTCTGGGTCCAGTCATCAAAGGACTAAGATAGTTTGTCCATTTCCTCACTGACTCCAATTTAAGCAGATTTCAACTAGCTTCTGTTATCAAAGCTTCTTGAGTTGAACCCACAAGTATATTAGGATAAAACTCCTTTTTGTTAACTTAGTTATATGTAGCTGGAGAATTTCTCTCCAGCTCCCGCCAAGCCCCACCAGTCCTGGAGCCCACTTATAAAATAAACATACTGACTCTTATATTATTTAAACTGTTCGGCCATTAGCTCAGGCCTATCTTTGTCTAGCTCTTATTCTTATACTAAGCCCATTTCTGTTAATCTATATGTTGCCACGTGTTCCGTGGCTTTACCTGTTGCCTCTACATGATGCTCCCTGAACGACAGCTGGTGTCTCTCCCCCTGCCTTCCTCTCCTTTTTCTCTCCCCTCTCTGCTAGTCCTGCCTATACTTCCTGCCTGGCTACTGGCCAATCAGTGTTTTATTTATACAGAGCGATATCCACAGCAGCTATAGCCTAGGAGAGTCTGGTTTCCACCAAGAGTGAGGGGGGAGCTGTCAGAGAACATGGTGACTTGCCTTAGGGAAGATGCATAAAGGGTCTAGATGGTGTCTGCTTTCCTATCACTCGTTAATACACCCAGACGCACAGCTTTGAGTATCTGATATTTCTAAATACTAGTGGAAGCCTTGTTTTTTCCTGATGTGGAAACCTTTGTGGTCTTAATTGCGCCCACCCGAAGTCCCTATGCTGAGTTTTTAACCTTGAGTACATCACCATGGGATTGCATTTGGGGAAGAGCCTTTAAAAAGATCTGTAGCTTAGGTCACTGGCTAGGTTTAACTAGGCCCCACTGGGTGGGACCACATCCAGTGTGACTGGTTTCCATATAAGAAGAGATCAAGACATCACCATTCACAGAAAGGCCCTGGGAAGTTGTGGGAAAAGACAGCATGGGAAGGCCAAGGCAAGACCTCAGGGGAAACTCACCCTGAGAACACCCTTATCTCGTTCCAGTCCCTCTCTGCATTCATGAGACTACTGTGGTAGTTCTAAAAAAATTAATCCAGAGGCAAAATGGTAATGCTAGTTGTGTAGTAAACCTGTTGCAGGCTCTTAAGTTAAATACAGTTCATGCCTTAGTAATAATGGCTGACTCAAGTGAATGCCACGAATCCTACCTATCAAGAGATTTACAGATATTTATTTATTTAGTATTGGAGGAACCATCCTGGTTGGAATACTTATTTTTACAAGAGAAACTGGGGTAAAGACTCCTGCCCCCACACTCCATCCCTGGAAAATAACAGCAGGGAGGGACTTAGAAAGGCAGGAAAAAGATGGAGTCCTTTCTCCATAGCGTTCTGCATGAAACATAAATTTTGGAAATGGACATTGTGTTTTAATGGGTGGATTTTAAACAGGGTACACTTGTTTGAGCAAATAAACCAGATACCATGGAGTGAAACTTGGTGCTCCCTCTGTTAAATATGGGGTCACATCTTTTCTCTGTTTCAAGGCACATGTGTATAACCAGATGCTTACCTTTTAAGTTACCTAGTATTTTCAGTTCTCTCTAGACTGTACCAAATGGACCATGTGGCCAAAAGTGAGCAGAGAACAGTCAGCCTTCAGGGAGAGGTCTGCGACTGAGCACTAGCCTGGTTGGTGATGCATCCACAATTCACTGAGCTGCCCGGGGTGTGTGCGTGCTTCTAGCCCATTTGATTCCTGTTTGGTTCAGCACTTACTGTATCCTGGGCGATTTAGAGTGGGCTGTGTCTGAGAGTCTTCCTTCTCCTCCTCCACAATGGGCTCCCTAAAATGGCCCCATGTGCTGCACGTGGCAGATGCACCTGGAGAAAGCCAGGAAGTAAATCCTCCTTCCATATCCAGACCCACAGGCTCTGATGCCTGAGGTTTGGACCAGTGAGTGTGACTTGTCAACCTTTCCTGTGTGTACAGGACCCGCCTGGAGCTGGCACGGCTCAATGCCTAGTGCCTTTGCCACACAGCACATGACCTCAGAGAAATATCTAAACTCTCTGTCCTCTGTTTATGTTTCTCTGCCTGTATTTCTCTGTCTCTGTTTTTCTGTCTCTCTGTCTCTGTCTCTGTCTCTGTCTCTGTCTCTCTCTCTCTCTCTCTCTCAATCTCTCTCAAGATAAGCTGATAGGTAATTTTTCTAGTCACAAAGGAATTTGTTACTCTGAAATGGATCTGCTACTGGGCTTCCTTCAAAGTACAGGCAGCTCACTGTGTGGATGGGGACTACAGTGGATTTACAGGAATTCTGTTGCTACTCTTCAAAGCTCACAGATTTTTAAAGGGAAAGGAAGCTGAGAAGCATTCATGACTTCTCGGGTAGGTTGAAACATTACCTGCTCCAAAGTAATTCTTCGAGAGAGTCATGGCCAAAGAAGGAAGGGGAGTCCTTCACTGCTCTCAACTTGAACTTACTGTGCAGTGGACACAATGCCCAGAAAAACTATCTGCTTCTCTTGAGTGAGAAAACCGTGGTCTTTGGAAGCTGGGTAAATTCTGTGAGGCCAAGTTCCTCAGTGATCAAACCCACTGTGAGAGAAGGAGAGGGAGGAGGAGAAAGAGAAGAAGAAGAGGAAGAGGAGGAGCGGAGCAGGGGGAGAAGGAGGAGGAGAAGGAAGAAGGAGGAGGAGGAGGAGGAGGAGGAGGAGGAAAGCTTGGGACATTAGCTTGAAATTAAAAAGACAAAAATAGCAGCCACACAGCCACTGATTCAAAAATAGAGAAATTGTGTAATACTGAAAACGGATTTTAAACTTCAGTTTGGCAGAGTTTTAAGGGGCCATTTAGGGGGGGATCAAAAAAATTTTTTTAAAGAGAATGGCTGCATTTCCAAGGCACCAACAGTCTGAGGCTCACCTCAGTGCAGAATGGGTAAAGAGGACATATAGCCTGTGACTGTTTTACCATTAATTAATATACAAAGCAAAACAGGAAGAAAATTCATATAGTTTTGACAACTGTAAAGTACCCCCAAAAGCATCCATTTTAAGGGTTAGGCAAAGCAATCCAGCTCATTAGTGGTGGCTCACCAACCATTTCGTTATGTCAATGTCTTTTTTTCAAAATAGCCAGCTCTGATCTCCAAGGATGCATGTGAGCTCTCTGTCTTATCTTCTTTATAAGAATAACAAGCAGAAAGTAAATACAATTTGGCGTTTGAATAGCTTTCCTCTGTTCATTGGTCACCCAGGCCTTCATTTCATTTAATTAGTTTGTTCCTGTGAACCATCTCTGGGCAATGCCTGGCAATGTTTAGATTTCCTGGTGTAAGAGGAGGTCTGTGGGGCTGGATACTGGATTGTGTGTTTGGAGGCAGGTCTTCGTGGGGGCTCTTCTGGAACTCTATTTCCTTGTATCTAGTGTGTGATATGAGATTGGATAGCTTCTCTACCTGGTTTTGGCGTCCACAGTATATTACTTTCTCTTCAGCAGAGAGAAAGTAAATGGTTTATAAGAATCACAAAGCATAATGCAAGGGCTCCACTGGCTGCTTGGCTTCTGGGTGGTTACCTGCTGCTCTGTTGGATGCTAACTTCTGTTGTTGGATATTTACTTCCAGGAACTTGCCTGGTTCTCTCCAGAACGCACAGTGCAATTGCACACCTCTCTCTCTCTCTCTCTCTCTCTCTCTCTCTCTCTCTCTCTCTCTCTCTCTCTCTCTCTCTCTTCCGCTTCCCCTCAAGGCTGCTCTGGCCATGGCCCTGGTGGGAGAATTGGGGATCTCAGGCCAGGTGTAGGGTGGAAGATGAGGCCAGGGAAAGACAGCTATCTACCTTTGATGCCTTTTCCAGCATGATGCTCTGACTAATGAGCAGAGGCCACTAATGAGGAGTGAGGCTGGGGTTCTCCTTTTCCCCAGACTGAGCCCATTACCCTTTGGGTCCCCGAGAGCCTGAGGGCACCAGGCCTGCTTCCCCGAATGGATGGCTTCCAGCTCACTGTACCGCTCCCACTCCTGGTGCCAGTGGCCGTGAATAACCTCACTTTTGTGTGTTTTTAAAAATATTTCTCCACCCCAGTTCTTTCCACCTCCACCCTCTAGCCCCCCTCCCCAGATTGGTGGCCCCATGTGGTGATGTTTCTTGAAATGTTAGATTCTTCCTTCCTCTATTCCCCCTCCAGTTCTGGAAGCATTTTGTTTCTGTACTGCTTTATGAATCGGGTGCTGAGTCCAGATCCTTGGGGGCTTTAAAGTTGAATTAATTATTAAACAGGAAGGGGGCAGTACTTTTAGCAGGCGCCAAGTAACTGTACTTACACTGCAAGCTGGCACCACTCCTCTAGCCTGTGCTGTGGTTTGCTGAAGGCAACTGGAGATTTTTATTCTAGTTTTTTTTTTAATCATGCATTTCTGTAAGTTTTGAGGCAGTGAAGAGTTGGCAAGCAAAAGACTGGGAAGCCAGTCTCCATCACCTCCTGACCATTTTGGCCAAAACAGCTTTTTTTCCTTCTTAAATAAATCAGAAATACTTTCCCAGTTCATAAATCAATCTGAAATTATCCACTCCCAACTGTTTATTTTACTGAGAACAGGGTGGGCCTTTCCCTCATATCTCTGTGTGTGTGTGTATAATACATGTAATACATACTTATATATATATTATATTATAAATATATATATATATATTCTCTATTGATCAGTTCCCCTTGTTGAGAACAGTGTTTTGTTTTGTTTTTTAAAGCCGTTGGAAGGTTGACCTTTTGCTTTGTGAGTGTTGTGGTCACTCTTTACAGGGTCAGGGGGTGGTTAAGTGGACTAGAACAAATCTTGTCTTTGAAAATGAAGACATGCCACAGTACTTCTTGATTCCCTGAGTGTAGGCATTTGTACTTATCAGAAATTCACATTCCACTGGAGCTGGTGGACTAGCTTGTCCCGGACACTGTACGGATGGGAACTGACAGAGCTGTGTGAATGAAGCCAGGCTGGTGTTTCCCACGGAAACCAAACCTGTTTTCCAGGTGATGACATACTAGCCTCTGGTGGCAGGGCCAAGCGCTCTGATGTCACCCGGGGTTGGCTTGCCATTTGATTTTCAGCTGGCCTCTTGTTCCCAGGGATGTGTCACAGGACAAGCTGAGGTCCACTGGGTCTCACCCTGGAGATGCATGGTGGTGGGGAACGTTGGGTGCAGAGGGAGGGAGGGAGGGAGAGCTATCTGTGTGCAGCTGGGTGCGTGGGCCGGGGTGTGAAACAGCCTCACAAGGAAAGAGAACAAAGATTTGGTTTAGATTTTAGATTCATGCTTATAAATTTGGAACATGGGGGGGAGAGAGAGAGAGAGAGAGAGAGAGAGAGCAATACACACCTCTCTCGGCCGGCCGACTGGTGATGAAGTCTGCCTATAAACCCCCCCTCAGATGAAACAGCATATCCATGTCACCCCTCACCACATGCCTTGAGAAACTACACTGTACACACCCCAGAATGCTTTAGAACACTCGAGATATTCTGTGAGCCTTGCTGGCCAAACATTGCTTTTCAGTGTTTATTTTCCCTTCTGGAATTAAAAAAAAAAAAGTATTCTTGCTGACAATTCTTTCTTCTAAAAATATGTAATTTTGTGCCTCGTATGTATTATCTACATCTTGACTGTGTAATTTCCAACAGTTAATACATCTCATTATAATAATCCAATAAATGTACTTACCGTGAACAAAAACATGAGGTCTAATGGCTTCTTTTAAAAGATTAGCTAAGAGCTGAGTCTGGGGATCCATGGTGGAGTACTTACCTAACATGCAAGGGGCCTCGGGGGTCAATTACGAGAAACCAGGGAAGTGTACACCTTTAAGCCTTTAACCGGAGTGTTTCAATCACCTCTTACACTTTCCTCTAAGGACACCTTATTCTATGGATCAGCTTCTGCCTCAGGGCTGGGGCTGTGGGCTCCTGTCCTTGACTGTCCAGTTGTTCATGATATCTAGGGTTCTGTGCTGGCCACACTGGTCTCATTGTGCTCCTCACCATAGTACATAATTGAAAATCCAGATTGAAAACAGTATCTTCCGAATCAACTAGTATTTGGAAGACTCGTGTCTTAAAGGGACAGGGATGGCCACGTGCACAATTTCAGTCTGTTCTCAGTCTCACTTCCTTTAAAAAAAAAAAAAAGTATTCAGACCTGGCTTTACAAATTAAAGAATTAGGTTCCCGATCCTTGAGTGATCCTGGTCCCTCTTATGTAAAAATGGCTTCTGCTCTTATCCCTCATCCATTTGAGATTTCCAATGCAAAATTGAAAAGAACATGTACAGTCCTAACACACAGCATAACAGTATTTTTTTTCTGTAGCTTTTCCAGAGCATAGCTGTGGTAAGTCAGAATCTTTATACATTTTCCTAAGGAAAGTGTCCCACCATCCATTGTTGGATAATGAGAGTGCTCATTTAGGAATATGTTCTTTGAGATGTCCTTCCAGGAAAGGGGCTCTTGACTTACCACAGCACCCACGGAAAGAGGAAAAAGCAGCTTCACTCAGCTGGGAACATAACTAGCCGACAAGAATGACAACCATCTTCACACAAAAAAATAATTTCAATCATTCATGCGTTGCTTTTTAAATGCATTTCCCTCCCTTTAGCTTTAGGGATAATTTAAAAAAAAAAAAGCACATATACCAATATACGTGGCCATCCCTGTCCCTTTAAGACACAAGTCTTCCAAATACTAGTTGATTCGGAAGATACTGTTTTCAATCTGTATTTTAAATTATTTACTATGGTGAGGAGCACAATGAGACCAGTGTGGCCAGCACAGAACCCTAGATATCATGAACAACTGGACAGTCAAGGACAGGAGCCCACAGCCACAGCCCTGAGGCAGAAGCTGATTGTGTGCTTTCCTGAGGACTTTCTTGGCTGACTGCTAGGGAGAAACGAAGTGAGGAAATGTGTTTCTGTCTGATGGTGTCAACTGTGTCCTGGAAGGCTCAGAAAACCTTCCTTTCCGTGAGAAGATCGGTCACTGGCTGGGCTGAAGTCACCCTTCCTACCATGATGTTCCCAGCTGCAGAAGCATTCAGGCTTCCCTACCAAGGTCCTGGGTGAGTCCAGCCACTTGCCAAGAGGCTGGCTGATTCTGCAGGTGTATGAGCTGCAGCCCTAGGCAGGGCTGCCTCTGCCTTCCCCCTAAGGTCTCCAAGCCCTTCTGAGGTCCAGATGGTTCCAATTTGAGCCCTACACTCTACGCTGGAGCTGTATTGAGTTTCTTCCCTGAAACCAACAAAACCTGCTTCAGCATTTTGCTTGGATTAAAATATTTGTCCCTTTTTTTTCCCACAGGGCAGGAGGAGGGCTCCTGATGTCTCCAAAAGGAAGGAAATCATTACAGGGCCCTACAGAAGTAGGTCATGTGCTACAGCTGCTCATAGTTTGGGAGGAAGAAACATCGGACCTCAAACCTGGAACACGACTCTTGCAAAATGTTTGTGAGCAGCCCAAGAAAAACATCCTCCTGAGCCTTATCTAATAAGCGTGATCTCTAATCGCCTCAGTGTGTTGCCCAGCTTTCTTTAGGACTTTGCACCTACTTCCCAGGGCTTGGGAGATGCTGGGGCAGGACACAGAGAGCCATAATGAAGGGGATTTAATAGTTTGTGTTAAAGCTAATGTGGTCCATTAGGAGCTGTCATTTTTATAAACAATGAAGATATGTTACCCTCTTCTGGGGTGGAAAGCCATTCCTCGCAAGACCTTGTAACGATCTGTGGAACACGCATGACCGACCATTAAAGCTCCGCTCAGAAAGTGGGGTTTCCCCTCACATATTTGGTTTCTTGCTAAATAAACTCATAAAGATCATACATGTGTAGGCATCTACTTACATTAGAAAAAGAAACACTGGTGTGTTTCATTAAGGAAATCAACTGTTATCTCCCGAGGGCCTTAGGTTTAAGCTCAAGGAGCATCAGCAGTAATTGTTAGTTCAGTTACGGGCACAGTTTTCATTCTTCAGTGAACTTTAGGAAGACAAAAGGTTAATTGTTCCTAATGCCAGGAAAGGCACAGCTCTGACACTCAAAGGCCATAAATAAAAACAATGTCCTTAAAACCTGTTAGTAGCATTGTGGGGCCCACAGTTTGGGGATTCTTAGTTTGTAGCCGCAGCAGATTCCAGGAGAGCCGTTGGCCTCAGAAGCAGCACACTTTGAAACTCATGGAAGGCACTGGGGAAGTTGAGGTCCGAGCAACCCTCTGACTTTGTAAGTAGAATTTGCTCATTTATGCACGAACACACACACACACACACACACACACAGGCACGCAGCATCCTTTTTTTTCCTCTTAAAGACAAATGATTCCTTATCATAGATTTCAAGTTTAGCAGAAGTTGACAAAAAAAATTGTATAAACCCTTAATGCTTCCTTCTGTGTATAGAAGTGTTAAAATTAGTTGTTCACATAGACTCAAAACCTCCAGTGACAGTTTTTTTCTTTCTTTCTTTTCTTTTCCTTTTTTTTTTTTTTTTTTTTTTTTTAAAGAAGCAGCCTCAGGCAGAACTTGCTATCAAGGAAAGCCAGGAACAAAACAGCATTTTAAAAGCAGATTACAAATCCCTCCTAACAAAGCAAAATCAAACTGCTGATCGATAAGTGCAGCAGGGTTTAAATTGTTGCCTTATAAAAGCCTTAGAAAACTTTTTTTGAATAATGGGCTAAAGGCTGAACTTTCATGCTTTGGAGCAAGCCCCCTTCTGGAAAAATCTTTCCCCTTCCTCCAGGGAGCGGTTCCTGGGAAGAGCTGCTGCGGCTTCTCTTCCTTCTTTTCGCTGAGCATGGCCGGCCTTGTGTTTTGGCTGGAAAAGGCTGGTAATGTGGCTTCCAAAGGAAAGGAAAGGTGCCTTTGATCTGTGCTGAACACTCTCAGACGTCTCGGGGTTTCAGGCGCAGCTAGCAGCTTGCTCTCTCCATGCTCCTCCGTGAATGGTCGGTGAGAGATAGCAGTTTACACCGGGGTGGTTCTGCTCGCAGGAAATTCAGCTTGGAGCCTAAAGAAAAGTCCCAGCCTTCAGTTTGTTGAAGCAACAACAACAACAACAAAAATGTGCTGGGTAGAGTGTGACTTGTTGTTTAGGTAGGGACCGAGTGGGGGACGTTGAAGCCGAGTTCCCAGCCTCCTCCTTCACTCTGATACTCTTGAATTCAGTGACTTGACTTCAAACGGGGCTTTTAAAACCAGAAAGGGAGCACACCAATGAGTGAGTGGTGTTCCCGTTTATTCGCAGATGCTCCAAATGGTACAGAGATAAGCAAAAAGCGTTCTGGTGTGGGTTTTTAATGATTTCATTATCACCAGACAAGAACTGAAAGATGGACCAGATGCTATTGGGAAGATAGAGGCGGAAGATTAAAACAATAATAATAATAATACCACACATGGTTCTCTGTCCCAATAAACAATCAAGGCAGACCAAGGAGATCTTTGAAGTCAGTAGTTTTTTGTTTTTTGAAGGAAGGTTGAAATTATGTAGAAAAATGAAAACTTTTAGAAAAATTTGATTTTGGCTTGCGCCGCTCATCTCCAGGAGTTACCGGGACAGATTGTGATTTCAGCGAGAACAACAGAGTGAAGGGCCCGCACATCTTGCCAGGCTGTGCAGAAGGCCGACTAGTGACTGTCCATAGTCTGTGTCACCCACCAGCAGGAGTGGAGGATGGGGATTCCTTATCCCAACAGGTAGTCACTGATCTGCCCTTCCCCATGCACTGCCTCCCATAACGCCCTCCTTAACATGACTTGTTCTGCACAGCGTGCAAAGTGCCCAGCCACCTGGTTTGAAGAAAGCTTTTCCTGGGTATCCTGGAGAAATGAGCATGTTTTTTTTTTTCCTTTTTCCTTCCTGGAGAAATAACTGACTACTTAGAAAATGGGTTTATAGTATAGTTTGTGTGTGTGTGTGTGAGAGAGAGAGAGAGAGAGAGAGAGAGAGAGAGAGAGAGAGAGAGCTGTGATCTTCAAATCACTCAGTAAACCATCGAGTATTGTTGGGTGGTGATCTTAAAAGGTGAATGTAACGATCAGACAAGCCTGCATGGGGAGCTTGCTTGCATGGTGGCAGTGCAGATGTACTCAGGGACTCCAAGCTGAGTTTCAACACCCCTTAGCAAGCGTTGCTCTAAGAAGCCTCGTGTGGCGTGAAATGAGGGAAGAAGAACCTCTTTGTAAGAGTGAAGAGGCTTTGAATGACGTCACAGCTTCCACCTGTGCCCCCTTCGTCCCCTCTACTTCTACTGGGACATCACCGTCCAGAACTCAAAAAGGCTTGGAGTTGAGCCTGCGGGGCGCCTCATTTCATCAAGCTTTGGTCTGACAGTTGCTTCTGCTGTCTTGTCTGTGCCTAAATGACAAGAGTCTGTTTCACAACCCTCTCCCTAGACCTAATTTGCAGCAGCGGGTAAATTTCACCCACAATGACATTTTTCCGGCTTCGTAGATATCTCTTTCTGTGCCAAATTTTACACAACCATGACAAAAACAGGCATGGATGTCTGTGGTTTCTCGCTGAAAAGTTTTAAGTTGTGACTCCTTTATTAGATTTGCAAAACTCTAACGATGTCCATTTATCTTTTGGCTTTCCCCGTCTTTATTATTTATTTATTGACGGTCGGCACCTCTCGTTGCCTACAGCTTGTGTAGCCACTGGAGAACGACTTCTTTACACGGATGGAATCCAACCCCACATGGAGGTGTGGTTTTGCTCCTGAAGGACTAAGTATGGGAGCCACTGAGCAGCTGGCACCTCTGCGTCTTCTCAGTTGATGCAAAGGATGCATCCTCACCCATTAGTCCTTCCACTCCCTGAGGTGTTGCTGAAGTTCTGTGTGCATGCAGGATGGAGTTTATTGTAAAGGAGCATACTAACCTCCTTCATGTGAAACCCACTTACAAAGCACCCAGTGTGTGACACACACACACACACACACACACACACACACACACACACACACAGCAAAACCCTGCTCACACCAGCGTGTCAGTTGGGAATGTGGTTGGCTCAGCTTTTCTTGTTCATGTCACTAATTGGAAACAGAGGCAGCATGCCCCACTTACACCCACGGTGTCATTTTTCTTCATGAGTCACATGATTTCGTGTTTGAAAGCAGGATCATCTCCAGTGGACAACACGCTAGTACCCACTAATAGAAGAATGGTAATTAGAAGGTAGAGAGGTGTGGCTTGTCGTCCCTCCCCCCCCCCCCCCCACACACACACACACACACACTCTCTCTCTCTCTCTCTCTCTCTCTCTCTCTCTCTCTCTCTCTCTCACACACACACACACACACACACACACACACGATATCAGACTCTGGCTACTTCTCTGCCATCACCTTGCTTTGAGATGCTGTAGGCTAAACACATAGTCTGTCTCACATCTCTGATTTGCTCATTATGAGTGGAGTCTTTCTTGCTTTTTAAGTCACCCTGGAGTCTCAGGACCTCTTCCCAGGACAACTTTCTAAAGTTTTCATTTAAATGATAGCTGTAATAAAGTGCTGGGAAGCACTACTTAATTCTGGTGAGTGCTAGAGTTATATATAGCCCATTTGGTAGGGTGCTTGTTTAAGCACGCACAAAGCCCTGGGTCCTATCCCCGGCACCTTATAACCAGCATAGTGACACTTGGCTGTGAGCCCACTACTCCATAGGAGAGTCACAAGTTCAAGGTCATTCTTAGTTACTGAGGGAGTTCAAGGCCAGTCTGGGATAGCTGAGGCACTGCCCCCAAAACAAAAAAAATCTTGTGAAATAAAAATTATTTAATCAAAGCCCGGGTGTGGTATCAGAAGCCTTTGATCCTAGCATTCAGCGGGCAGAGGCAGGTGTATCTCTGTGAATTCCAGGCCAGCCTGGTCTACAAAGTGAGTTCCAGGACCGCCAAGGCTACACAGAGAAACCCTGCCTCAAAAAACAAAAACAAAGAAAGAAAACAAAGTTATTTAATCCAACTTGGTACTGCTTTATCTAAGCACACACTGCTAGTCCTCGTTTTGCCGTGTCTCTAGATGCTCTTGATTAATCCCAGAGTAAATCTGGTCTCTCCACTTTCACCCAGCCGCTTAGGCTTTAAACGTCCCATTTCCCTGTGTTTGTTATTTTTATATTCTTACGGGGGAGCAAGAGCTTTGCGCATGCGTGTGAGTATGAGTCCGCCCACGCGCATGCGTTACTGTGTGAATGGCGAGTGTTTAGGAGGTCGGGAGTATGTCTGTCTCCTCTTCCTGTCTGTCTCTTCCTCCTGTTTCGTTGGGAGTCTTATTCGCACTGAAGATATGTTCATACGGGAGCCTTAATAAATGTCAATTTTCTGGCAGATTTTTTAGGCAAACTTATTATGAGATCAGTCAAACTTTTAACTGGAAAGGGAAGATGGGCGGAAGTGCCTAAAACTGTCTCGTGCCAGGCTGGTTCAACTCTGGGTGAGCACATTTAATAATAATAATAATAATCCTAAAACAGTGAAGAAAATCAGTACTTTGTTGCTGTTGTTGTTAGCATTTGTTATGTTTCCATACACGCGTGCACATTCACTCCCAATGAGTGGTTGGAAATGTAAATTTTTTCAGTGTCCCAATTTTTAACTCGGTTTGGAAATGGAAAGCTGCATAACTTATCAGATAATTGTAATCCCCAGTTTAGTTGAAAAAGTTGTGTGTATGTGTTGTGTGTGTTTTATGAAGGTTATTCAATCACATATATAGTGTGATTAACAAATATATCAGTTGGCCATTTTATTTGTTGATAATTGTATCGAATTTTAATTCAGTTGTTGTAGGTAAAATTTCCTGGCCTGGCAATAGGGCCTTCATACTGAAACGCAAGGAAGAAGCAGGACACGTCACCATTTGTTTTACAATCAAGGACATAAATTCAGGAAATAAAGAATCATCTCTGCATGCAGGCAGAAGAGATCAGAAGAAAAAAAAAATAACAGTGTCACCCAGAAAGATGCAATGGAGGTAACCCATTCTCACCCAGCATCCTAGAGAAACTTGGGCTTTGATTTTTGAAATCCATGCAGTTCTACGAAAGCTTAAAAGAGAGTAAACAGTGTGCCTGAGTCAGTCATCCAGGCAACAGCTAGAGTGTGTAACTGCAGAGGAAAATATTACAGGAGTTCTGAAAGAGATGCAGGATGGGGCACTATTAGTCTACCAGGGGTCTCCCACAGCAAAGTTCTGCAAACTTCTACTCCTTGGAAGGAAATAGCCAATGGAGTTCATAGACACATAGTAAAATTTCTTACTCAGAACAGATCCCAGCTTGTGTACATCTGATGCTGTTATATTTATCTAGGAGTCAGGGAGAAAAAAAAGAAACACACCAATAAGCTAAATAAAAATATGCATCGTTACTATTTTCTTAAGTGAAATCAAATTAATGCATCTAACTTGTGCCTTTAAGAGGCATACTTTGCTAGAAAGTAACGGTAGGAATTGCCTAGTTTGTTGTCTGAATTAAATACAAATTTACACACCCAAATGACCAAAATAATGAAAGTGATAGATTAGTGTATTGATGCATAATCACTGTGGAGAATGCAGAACTTACCAGCAGCTGATTTTGAGACAATTGCTTGTAATTAAAGCTGTGCTGGTTACCAAAAAAATAAAAGAGAGGGAGAAGTCCTTTGTGTATAACACCAATTAATTACTTTTTTTTTCCATGGTGAATAGTTCTTAAATGCCTGTGCAGCTATTTATATCTGGTCACATTCAGGAGTGATAGGAGGTAGATTGCTTAGCAGCCTTCTCAGGATTTCTATTTGCAACTCGCACTTTGCTGTTGGTTTTCCTTAAACCCATCTAAAAAAAAAAAGTAATAACATCCAGAAGATTCTAATATAAGAAGGGTGTTAAGATTCCTGCTTCCTTATAATTAATAAAAATAAATGACAAGGCCCGGCTACACAGTTGTAAATCAATTTCTCTAGCTATCATCCCAAGCAGAACAGTGATTGAATTGTAAATACAGCAAATGTTGCTTAGGAATAGCCAGTTTCCTTTTCCTTATAAATTCAAAAAATATCTGTATTTGCTTAGCCTCACAACAACCCTGTGAGTCCAAAACACCTACAGGAGCCAGTTGTGGTAGCTGACATTTGTGCCACCAAGTGCTGTTCCTTTTGAAATCGAGGCAGGGTCAGCTAACCCATCAGCTGTCCTCCCAGATACCACGGGTGTGACCACGCCCTTGTTCACCTCCTTTCGCCATTGAGGATTGGTAGTGTGGAAAGGCCACATCCAATCACAACACTTGTTCCTTCCTCCTCCTGACTGCTAAGCAAGTTCTGGAGGTTCTTGCACCCAGGTGAGTTCATTATTTACCATACAACCAACGACAGCTGAAGGCCTCTCCTGATGTGGGGGTCTCTATGTGAATCTATGCATTCGCCGATTGGGTAACTGAAGCAGCTACAGTGATCACGTTGGTATCTGGAGCCTAGGAGAGAACGCTACTGGAAAACAAAGCAAAATAAATGTGACCATGGAGTTTTCTTCCTATCTCTGTGGCTCCAAGGGGTGAGGTCACAGGCCCAGCCTCAGTTCCTAGCTTCATTCTGACTACTAGGATGGTAAAAGATTTTTCTACACCTGGGTCTCCATGAGTCCTACCTGCAAATCTACAACAAGGCAGTTGTGGTGATTAAGGTAACATGGATATAAGCTGGAGAGATGGCTCAGTGGTTAAATAACATGGGTGAAGATATTTTAGGGTCAGCGAGATGGTTTGGCAAGTAAAGTTACTTGTTTCCAATCCATGCAACCTGACCTTGATCCCCAGAACCCACATAGTGGAAGGAGAAAAGCAATTCTTGCAAGTTGTCTTCTGACCTTCACAAGCACACAATAGCATGTGCATGTTCGCACATATGCATACATGCACACACACACACTAAATAAGTAAATGCAAAAAATATTTTTAAAAAGATACTTTATAATGCCGGTCCAAAATGATTGCTAACAAGCCTTAGATATTGCCACTAGTTGTATTTTAAGTAATAAAAACACACAAATAAGCTTTTCATTATGATTTTTAAACCTCCAATTTTTGCTTATACCAACAATCCCTTCTTTAGATTGAGACATTATGATGGAAGGTCCTCACTAAATACTGCATGCACAGGACATTCTCTTCTACGAATACATACACAGAACTCTTAACCAGTGTTAGTCTGTGTAAAGGGATGTGTCAGGAGCAAGAAGGTAAACTTTACATTTGTGTTTTTCTGTAACATTTGAATTCTTGCTACGCACGCACTACAACACTACACATTACCATGAGAGTAGAAATGAACTCCTAAAATGACTCAGCAGATCACTAGGTTCCGAGAGATGAGGAGAGAGAAATGAAAGAGCCATGTTGGGAGCATGAAGGAGCCTCCAGCCCATTGAAGAGAGTCATGAAGACACACTGGGTGTGGAAGTAGTCCTGGGTCCTGTGCCAGCTCTGAGCACAGAGCACCCTAAAGAAGAGATTATGGTGCATAGATCTTGGCTCAGATGATGGATGCTGGGCACAGATCTGGATGCAGTGATCTCTGAACCATGGGGGGGGGGAATGGGGGGGTTACCCAGTCTCTCCATGCAGCACTTTCAGCGCTGGATATTTTCTTTAAAAGGAAGATCATAGCATACTCTTCATTACAATGAGCTGTGACCGTGTGTGTGTGTGTGTGTGTGTGTGTGTGTGTGTGTGTGTGTGTGAAAATCAGTAAATCCTAGCTCTTCTCCCTCTGATTCCCTTATCCAATCATCCTGCAAAAAAAATTAAAAATAAAAATGTTCATCTCCCTAGGAAGGGGAAATAGAGAATATACTTATGGATGGAGGAGGTAAGGGAGGGAATATTAGGGGGGATAATTAAAACTCAGGGCCATCTGAGGGGTTGTGTGGAAACTCAATACAGTAGAAACTTCTTAAAACATATACATATATGAAAGAAAGCTAAATGGAGTAACCAAAGAGTAAGGGAGACAAAGCCTCAACTAAGCAACTCTCATCACCAAATGAAACCTCTAGTTCGAGGACTGGATTACATCTAATTGAGTTGTTGGCCAAATAGGCCCAATGGGCATCCCCAAATGACCCAGGCTATTGTCAAGGCTGTTGGTTGCTCTCCGAAACCTAATGGTAAGGTCCTGTTGCTAAAGACAACATCTACACAAGTCCCTGAACATGGAGATGTCCAGCTGGTACCTACCTAGAGCTGTCACCTCTACTGACTAGTATTCATGCTACTAGAAGGTACTCTGCATACTCTCAGAGGAGAAAGGTAAAAACCAAAGCAGCTACAAAACCTTTGATCTACAAGAATGGCCTGCCTGCAAAATATGCTGGTGCAATGGTGGCCCAAAGCTTGTGGGAGTCACCAACAATATTTGGTTGGGTTTAAGGCCCATTCCATGAGATGAAGCCCACACCCAATGCTGCTTGAGTGGCCAAGAACCTGAGACTAGGTAGCTCAGGGATCTAGGGGAAATCCAAATAGTACTGTTCTGCTAAAAGAATGTGGCCAGAAAATGATTCGTAATGATACTCCGCTCTATTCGTAAATCAATGTCTCGCTTAGCCATCATCAGAGAAGCTTTCTCCTTCAGTGGCTGGGAACAGACCCACAATGGAACAAAGTGGAAAGAATGAGATAACTTGAAAAGGTCAGTCCTAAATTGGATGTCTCCATCAAATCCCTCCCTCTGAGCTCAAGGAACTTGTGGAAGAGGAGATGGAAAGATTGTAAGAGCCAGTGGCCTTCTAAACACAACAGGACCAACACACATATGAACTCACAGAGACTGGCAGCATGCACAGTCCATGCACAGATCTAAGCCAGATGGAGTCCTAGAGCTGAGAGGGGAAGTGCAGTAGAATATTATTTTAAGGTGTGTTGCTTTTGTTTACGTTGCATTTGTTTAACTCTGTGAAGCTGTGTAACTGTGCCTGTCTAACACACCCCATGGCCTAATAAAAAGCTGAATGGCCAATAGCAAGGCAGGAGAAAAGATAGGTGGGGCTGGCAGGCAGCAAGTATAAATAGAAGGAGAAGTCTGGGAAGAGGGAATTGAAAAGAAGGAGCAAGAGAAGGAGGACTTCAGAGGCCAGCCACCCAGCTACACAGTCAGCCACGGAATAAAAGTAAGATTTGCAGAAGAGAATGGGAAAAGCCCAGAGGCAAACAGTAGACAGGATAATTTAAGTTGAGGAAAGTTGACAAGAAACAAGTCAAGCTAAGACCAAGCATTTATAATTATGAATAAGCCTCTGTGTGTGACTTATGTGGGCAGGCCCACAAAAGAGCAATAAAAAAAAACAGGAAAGTGGACACAAGCCCCCAACCCTAACCCAGAAGCTATCTCCAATTGATGACCATTCACAAAGGAAAAAGTTTTCTCCAACAGAGTCTCACTGGGTATACAAACCATTTTTAAGGCCAGACCCCATGCCCAGCAGTAGGTAACCAAGACAAAATAACTCAATGGCACTTTTGGAAGTTACTTGTCTTCCCTCCCATTCCCTCCCCTCCTCTCCTCCCCTCCCCTCCCTTCCTCTCTCCTCTCCTTTCCTCTCCCTTCCTCTCCTCTTCTGTCCTCCTCCCCTTATTTCTTGCCCACTCTCTCTCTTTCCCCTTACGGATCTTCTGTATATATGTTATGGATTCTGGTGTTGTGCTTCATAGGATTTCTGCATGTGCAAGTGTGTGTGTGTCTATCTATATGTATTTCTTGTGCTTTTTCTTTGGATCCTTTTCTCCTGCTAGTGTGTTTGCTTTGTCCTATTCTGTTTTGTTTGTTTTTATTTTATCTTTTATTATTTTTAAGAATCCTGTTTGTATTCTAATGAGAGAGAGAAAGAGAGGGTGTAGATTTGGGTAGGGGGAGTTGGGGGAAGGGTGAGTGTAATCAGAATATATTATATAAAAAACTATTTTCAATTTAAAAAAATCTTATCAAAAAAGAAAAAGAAGGAGGAGGAGGAAGAGGAGGAGGAGGGGAAGGAGGAGGAGGAGAAATACTACTGGATGTAGTAGTGCTAACGTTTAATCCTAGCATTTGGGAGACAGAATGGTGGGCAGATCTCTATGAGTTCTAGGCCAGCCTGGTCTACATAGTGAGTTCTAGGACAGCCAGGGCTACACAGACAGACCTATCCAGAATAAAACAAAAGTGCTAATATTTGGTAGAGAGTTAAATCTCTGTTTCTTTTTCTTCTTTTCTCTTCCTTTCTCTCTCTCATCTTCGTATTAGTGCCAACAGGAAGCCTGCTTAGCTGTTAAGAACTAAACAGCTCTCCACATGTTGAAACTTAAACCTAAGGTGATAGTATTAGGAAGTACAGTTTGGGGGTGGTAATTAGGTCATGAGGGTACAACTTCAAGAATAGGGTTATTGTGTGAATTTAAAAGGCCCTGAAGAACCTTCCCATCATGTGATAACCCATGGGAGGTACCATCCACATGGCAGGAAGGGTCCTCACTGGACACTAGGTTTCTTGGCACTGCCATCTTGGACTTCTAACTTCTCTCCAGAGCTGTGAATGATGACTATTGTTGAGGCCACCCAATCTGCAGTATTGTGTCACAGCCATGTTATTTAAAATCAGTGAGTATCAGGGAATTCTATCTCAAACTCTAACCCTCCATCAGCTCTTTTCTTCTGAGTTTTTCAGAATGAGGTTCAAACTGATGCACGGAAGGATTCTCCTCTCCAGTTGTGAAGAAAATCAAGCATCTTCTCCTTACCCAGAATTCTATGCTAAATGATTGCTACTCAGCTCACTTTCCTTTGTTTCTGGGCCATCAGATTTCTGTCCTGCACTTCCCCGGGGTAGGGGTGAGGTTGCAGGAGGCTCCTTGGTCACAGTTCTGCATCTTCCAGGGAGGGTTGTGGCTTGGTCCATTGGCCTCTCCATCTCCTTTCGTTTCTTTTTAAGGATTAGCCTGAGGGCACAAATTCAGAGGATGCAGAGCATTGGGAACCGTTGGACTCATCCCCTCTTCTATCCAGACAGACAGCTCATCTCCCAGGAGCCCGGGTTTTATTCAGTACCCATCCCCATTTTTCGGGCCTCTCCCTTCGATTTGCTTTCTTCCTGTATTTCTCAGACTGAGTCATTTTAATTGTCCCATCTTCAAGCTCAGTGATTGTTTTCTTCTGTCTCTGAATTCCTACAGCTGAATTTTCCTATGTCTGTTACTATGCTTTCCATCGTAACTAGAGTTTCTTCCCCCCCTTAAGTTCTCTGTCTCTTTCTCCAGGTTTTCATTTTGCCCACACATCATTTTCTAGACCCTCTTCCATGTCTCCCTTTCATTCTTAGAATAGTTTCAAATCAGTTGCTATTATTTTATTAACCATAAATTCATTGTACAAGACAATGGGTGTCCTTGTCACATGCTTATGCGTCTGTATCATTTTTTTTAAAGGTTTATTTATTTATTATGTATACAGCATGTATTACTGCAGGCCAAAAGAGGGCACCAGATCTCATTACAGATGGTTGTGAGCCACCATGTGGTTGCTGGGAATTGAACTCAGGACCTCTGGAAGAGCAGTCAATGCTCTTAACCTCTGAGCCATCTCTCCAGCCCCGCGTCTGTATCATTTACTTTGGTCTTATTCACCTCCCTTTTACTCTTTTCTCCCCTTATTGATCCTTTTTTTCTCCCAAATGATCCCTTCCTCCCTGTTTCAAGTCCTTCTCTGATTTTAAAGTCTAGACTCTACGGCTGAGAGAAAATAGTTGATATTTGGCTTCCAGAGCCTGGCTTATTTCACTTAACACGCTGCTCTCCAGTTCTATCTTTTTTCCTGAAAATGGATGGAAATTATAGAATTTTGCTCTTTTTCCTGGATGAGTAACACTTGATTATTTATATTGTATTACAATGTATTATATATATATATTATATATATAATTGTTATTATTTTTCCCTTAAGTGGACCACACTTTCCTGTTTTGTTTTGTTTTTGTATGCCATGACTTTTGCCATTGCTGTGGAAGCTGGATATTTGAATCCAATAACTCTGTAAATCCAATAGCTCTGTAAATCCTCATTCCAGAAGTTTACTGAGTTTATTTTTGTGTTTTGATGGTTTTTTAGATCTATTTTTATAGTCTGTGTGTCTGTGTCTGTGCACGCACATGTATCCTTGCAGAGGCCAGAAGTGTCAGATCCTCTAGAGCTGGAGTTACAGACAGTTTGACCTTTCCAGCAAGGGTGCTGAACGTGGGTCCTCTGCAAGGGCAGAACATATTCTCAACCTCTAAGCTATCTTGACGGCCCCTTTGTTTTGATTCTGCAAGGTTGTGTCTGTGATAGGGACTAGTCCAAAGCATATCTTCAGGACTTCTCAGTACTTTGTAAAGGCCTGGACCTCTACCTGGTGTGTGATGTGGCTTTCCAAAACTCCCAGTTGTGCAATAGCTTTTGAATATTCTAGACCAGTGGTTCTCAACCTTCCTAATGCTGTGACTCTTTAATACAGTTCCTCATGTTGTAGTGACCCCCAACCATAAAATTATTTCATTGCTGCTTCATAATTGTAATTTTTGCTATTGCTGTGAATCAGCTCCTCTAGCACCATGTCTACCTGTGTGTCACCAATGCATCCTGCCATGATGATAATGGATAAATCTCTGAAACTGTAAGCCAGCCTCAACTAAATGCTTTCCTTTACAAGAGTTTCCATGGCCATGTTGTCTTGTCACAGCAATAAAATATTGACTAAGATAATATATAACCTTGGGGTGGAGCAGGTCACATGGATCTAAGTTTCATTGGCATCCTGAGCCTTGTCAAGCTGCCTATGAGTTGTGCAGGGAACTACAGAGATTCAACTTTTGTGAGTTTTCATCCATACTGAGCTTTTGTGATGATGCATTTGCCTTTGGATCAATCATGCATAGTCCTGTATTGTGTAAATGACCCCAATAAACTCACTGGTTCACTTAGCTAGACCTTGGTAGAATCATTTTTTTTTCTTTTTGGTTTGTCCTTTGTTTCCAATCTGGATTTGAACAGTTGTTTATTCTCACCTTCCCAGGAAAATTCACACAACACCCACCGTGGTTCCTGAGAGAGGCCTATAAGGTGCTCTGGGTACACGTGTGTGGCTGGTGTAGGGGGAATGGGGAACAGATAACAGTTATGAAAAGAAATCAATAAAAACTAAAACTGTAAGTTTCCTTGTACAGCCATTACCCTGCAAGTTAACAATCTTCACAAGGACTCCAGAGTTTAAAATAGTCACAGCAGACAGACTGTCATGCTGTTGTTGTTATGGGGACACAAGTTTCCTTCATCCCTCTTCCCAGAATCCTTTCTTCCACACACAGTGTGCCTCTTTCTAGTGGCTCAAATTTGCACTGGCATCCAGTACAGAAGCGTCACTCGTTGACCTCCTCACCTCTGTCGTTGCTGCCCAGCTGCCTGGCATTTGTGAACTGTCTCCCAGTTGAAAGCTGAACCCCCTAATGGTGAGATCACTGAAACGGAGTCAGAAAAATGGATGGAGCTGAAATCCTGAACAAACGTTCTGGGTAAACTCCTTAAAGGAAAGAGGTAGCTACGCTTCTTCCCACTTCCTGATCCTGCTGTGGCAATGAGGATGTCGAAGGACTCATCAGAGATGAGGAGCCACCGCAGGCCTGGGTCCCATCCCTCCTGACAGTTACATAAGTGAAACCAAATGTCTCTGTGACTTAAATCACTCTTACTTTGACTCCCTTTCATGTAGTAACTATTGTACAGCAATCCCAAATTTAACGGAATTTGGATCTAGAAGAGCCTAAAATATCTGGGAGGGGCATCCTAGGGAGAGCTTGAGTTTAGTGCTCAGACACGAAGGCTGTAAGGACAGTGTCCTTTCTGTGACTTGGCAAATTGCTCGGTGAGCCCATCATCTGCAGTAAGCTGGGGGTCAGATCACATACTGACCAAGTCTTAGCTCTAGGGAAAAATGGAATCCTGATGGTTATCCATTATTTTTTGGTGCCTTTTTTGCAAAGACCTAAAAAAAAGAGATTCAGGCAGGAGACGGCTAGTTGACAAGTGGCTACAGCAGGGGATTTCTTCTGGAAAAGAACAGGTCTGGAGACCAGAGACCACCGTTTGGGTGGGCCGAGAGTGCCCTTTCTGCTCGAATGAAGCCTTTGTAAGCAAAGCTCGGCTTAGAGGTGATCCAGGTCATACCTAGAGTCATTTTCAAGCATTCTGCCTTTTTGGTTTGGGGCATTTTGTTGCTGTTTTCTTGTTTGTTGTTGTTGTTCTTCTTCCCCCCCAAAAAAACTGAGAAGAAGAAGTGATGTAGGGGAGGGAGAAGAATTGAAAGAGAAGGGGGAGAGGAAGAAGAGAGGGAAGGGAAGGAGAGAGTGGGTTCGTGCAAAATCGGACACTAGGTAAATGTGTCCATCCTGCCACGTCTCTCGCTGTTGGGGGTCTCTAGTAGTCCCAAGCTGGAGAGGAGAAGTGGAGAGAACACATGGCTAGAAAGTCAAAATCCCAAGGGCTGCAGGCTTGAAACTCTTGGCGATTGACTGAAGCTTCTTGTGCAAAGCATTGAGCTGAATGGAATGAGTGAGATTTAAGGGACGTGTGTTCTAAGAGAAATTAGATTATGATCTGGCAGTGCCTATGACCGCCTCAGTCCTTGAATTACTCCTAGGCCTCTGAAATGGCATTGGCAGGAAGTGGAACATGTGAACAGGAAGCTTTAAAATATTGGTGAATGAGTGACCAGTGGGACTCTCTCATCCTCCTCCTTCCAGATGAAGAGGTACATTATAATCTTTTGTGTATTAGATCCAGGAAGTACATTACAATCCTTTTGTGTATTAGCTCCCTTGAGATTTCTTCACAAAGTGCAATGAACTTGGGATTCAACCAGTGCACATCACACTGAATTCCATTAATATGAGCAAGCGGTATGTGTTAAGAAAATACATAAATATCCGGCTGGGTCCCGTGGCGCACACCTTTAATTTCAGCACTCTGCAGGCAGAGACAGGTGGATTCCTGAATTTGAGGCCAGCTTTGGATACAGAGAGAGTTCCAGGACAGCTCCAGGGGAAACCCTGTCTCGAAAACCAAACCAACCAAACAAACAAACAAAAAACCATAAATACACAAAAAATATTTGAAAGCTCAATACAGAACAAATGCAACATTTTACAAACTACATTTTAAACATAGAGAGTCCTCCAAACAAGTAGTGAGGGATTGGGCATGGGTGTGTACATGTAAAAGGCACAAAAGGAGTGGCCATGCAGGATTTGAAAGACCCCAATCAAAAGCCACAGCTTAGGGGTAACTATTTGCAAGGGAAAAGGGGACCCCACAGCACTCTAAGAGCAAGAGCATCAGACATGGTTCTCTAAAGCTCACTCCGAGCTATTAATTAGCATAGCGGACATTGGAAATAATTTTTATGAGTAAAATGAATGAGACTTATTATTTGTGGTTGGTTTGAGGGATTTGGGGTTCTCCCTATGTCTTTGGGGATGTGGTGTGGTTGGCCCTGGTGCCCACAGAACAGTGGCCTCTGATGAGCTGGTTCTACTGGCTGCCATGGACACTCATGTGTCACTCGTACAAGGAACCCTTCCTTTAGCATCGAGAACAGAGAGTAGATGCTTCCCCAACCTTGTCTGAATCAGTCTGGGGAGTCTTCATCATTTAGTAGATTAAAGCTTTTCTGCTGCTCATCTTGGCCAGAGACTTGCTTCCGGTGAAACAAAGGGCAAAGGGTCAGGAGACAGACAAACAGCCTTGATCCGCACTCACCCTCTGGATGCGCCTCAGAGTCATCCAAAGACCTTGACATTTTGGAACCACCAAATCCTCACAGCTGGAATCAATAGGTTGGCTTGAACTTCAGGTAAGACCCTGAACACAGAGTCTATTAGATACTGGGAGGTCTGTGAGACTTAAAAAAAAAAGTGATATGCTTTGGGAAATAAATTTTTATTTGATTACCTTTACTTTCTCCCTCTCTAGCCCTCTCCAAATGGTGAATTACAGTAGGAATCACTTGCTAGTGATAGCTCAGACTCCCAAGCTCTGGCTTCTGGGTCACCTGGGATCCCAGCCTCCTGCAACCTATACTGTAGGCCCCCTGACCTCTGAGTGACCCTATTGCTACTCATACCCACCACACCCACCACACCTATATGCTGTGGCTACTGCCGCCTGTGGCATAGGTCATGTAGGCACGTCTACTTACCCTTGGGACTCTGCAGGGAGGTTGGCACCCTCTGTCACTGAAGCTCTGAAATGGTCTTCCCTTACCATCCTCTCAGGACTTCTCACCCGATCTGCAGTTTGTTCTGATAACAGCAGAGATCGGAACTCATCTTCAATAGGGAGAGGGGCTGAAGGTCAAAGTTCTCTTTTCCTTTTCCCTTTCCTCCTCCTATGTAGGAACTGTCACAAGACAAGGCTCTCTTTAATCCCTTGACTAAGGCTCAAGTCCACATCCTCCTGATTCTGATTCAAGCTGTCTGCCAATTCTCAGACAGACACATACATAACACCCATGCTCTCAGCATGAACAACACCCGGGACCTCCCCTGAAAGCTCTGCTATTTAATCGATGTGATTTGACGGCAATACAGACAGTCCTGGACTTAGAACTGACCAGTTTATAGTGATGTCTCAACTGAACTGTGGAATGAGATGTATACACCTGCAATGATCCCTTTTTTTTAAAACTATAGTACGGTATTCAAGAAACTATGTGAGTGTGAGTCATTCAAATACTTTATAAAAAGGCTTTCTGTTAAATGGTCTTGCCCAACTGCTCTGGGGCTATTTAAGGTAGAGTAGGCTGAGCTGTGATGTTCCATGAGCAATATATATTAAATGCATATCCAACTTACTATGTTTTCAACTTTATCATACATTGAGAAGTACCTCTAAGTTAAAAGCATCTGTCCAAGAAGGCCCTGGGTGATCAGTAATAAGGTACTTTACCCCCACTTTTCCCTAAGGAAAAAAGAAATCTTTCCATTCAGTTTCTTCTTCTACTCTCACTTTTGAAGCTTGGCATGAAGTGGTCAGTTCATGCGATAAGTCAACCCAGCAGCGGAGCCAGGAGTAGAGGGAGGTACAGGGATGGAACACACACAGAAAGGCTTCACACAATAATTAGCCAGCCCCCTGTTAACAAGTGGATTCACACCATTTACAAGGATGAACCCAAGAATGTGTTGGAAGACAGCCTCTCCAAGACACATTGGGACAGAGCCGTGATAACAGATTAACAAATTCTGGCCAACAGACCAGATATTCTGTTGTTTGACAAACTTAATAAAACAGAGACACTCGCTGATATTGCTTTCCCACCAAACAGAAATATCCCAGGAACATATGCAGAAGGATAAATAAGAATGTGGCTTTGACAGAGGAGTTGGAATGAAAGCAGAATGTGAGGGACAATAGCAGACTTGGCTGTCTTTTCCCGTGCTGTGTAACAGCTTCCCGGCCTAAAACCTGCATGGTCTGTATGAGCTAGGTTATGTGCACATCCAGACAAATGTTTTTCCAATTAAAGATGGGTCATAAAAGTGCGCTTAGCCTCTGTCTATTTTTGAGGTACATGGAAGTAAGAATGATGAAAAGAGATATCAGTGTGTATTTGCTGGGCTCGAGTGTGTGGGTAATGTATAGACTTCCTGTGTGTGTCCAATGCCTTAGTGGGGTTGCTTAAATGCAATAATGAAGATAGCAGTTCTCAGTTGGGACCTGGGAAGCCAACAAAATTATTCACATACATTCTCACAAAATGCTCCATCCAAGTTCTAAATCTCCTTGTATCTGTGTCTGATCTGGTGGCCCCCATCTTCAGACAGCTCCGTGTTCCGAGCTCAGACATCTTGAGGAAAGTAGCACTCTATTCTCAGCAGCTCACCGCTCAAAGCTCACCTTCTGGCCTGTGGTTCAGAGGGTATGGCTGCCTAAGGGTCTATGGTAGTGGCCCAGTGCTTGGGCTGTTTGAAGCTTTTGAAGTCTGCTCAGGAAGCCCTGTGACAGTTTTTCTCTTCCATCCAGGTAAATGAAGTAATAATTCAAGTGTGAAAATTTATGGAATGAAAACTACAGTCTGGAGATGAGTAATGCTTGAATGTGTTCCAAAAAACCTTCTGTCCAAAACCAGCCCAGACTACTTTGCAAGGTGACACTGGCCTTGGGGCTGTGAATGTCGCACATCTCAGAGTCATAAGCTGACATCATTGTGTCTTTGTCCTCGTTGAGCAGCAGGGTGATGATTCCCTGCAGCTTTGTTCCCATCCTGGCTGCTAAGCATTATCCCTGACATACTGGGTGGCTGACTCCCTGTTGGCGCTCGGTCCTGTTGTGCATAGATGTGACCCCGGCTGTTGTTTTGTTACATCAACTAAGAGAAGGCAAGATAATAAAATTAACTAGATTTGCATGTTCAACCTCCATGTCTGATCTTAAAGAATGAGGAGAGGGGCGATCCCTGGGAATTGTGAAAGGGAAAATGGAGCCAAGCCACCACGCACTGAGATTGAACAGGGTTGGTCCCCAGCACCTATCTGTTAGCAATCCCTGCCGGGCCCACACACCTATCCCAGATAGTCTGCTTCTTTTTTATTGTTTGAGGATTTAATACATGCATGCCTTGATCAAACCCACTCCTCATTCTCTTCCCTACAATTCCTCCTCCATCCTTCCTACCATGTTTCCTTTCCTACTTCTCATGGTCCTTTTGAAACCCACTGAGTCCATTCAGTGATGTCTGGATGTGCCTGGATGTTGGACCATCTACTGGAGCATGGGTAGCCTCTAATGGCCCATATCCCTGAAGAAAATTTTCTTTCCCTCCCCCAGCAGCCATCATACACTTTTATTATGCATTCTTCTAAACGGCATCCAACAGTTTTGGGTGGGGATGAAAGGACTTCCCAGAAGAGGACAGGGCCATCCTTTCCTGAAGGTGGAGCAGCCATTGACTTCCGTGAATGGACTATGTATGGCAAGAGGCTGTCCAGCCACACACATTTTTGTTCCTTTACTCCAAAGGCATTTGTTGAGCATCTGTGATGCTTGGTTCTCACCCCTTCTCCATCAACAGAGCAAGCCCTGGGTATCCCAGCTTCAGGGGCTGACAGTGGGAAGAAGGAAGAGGACCTTGTGAGTCTAGGGACTTGAGCTTTGGGGCAGCATAAATGTCCACAGAGCTGAAGCAGGGAGTTCCTCAGAGACACTGGTATTGGTTGCTGCAGAGTGAAGATGTCTGAAAGTTGGCTCTTTGCTTTTTCATGTAATGAAATAACTTGTACTTGAATATTTATTTTTCTTTCTATTCATCTGTCCTCTCTCCTTCCTCTTTCCTTCTACCTTTTCTCTCTGTCTTTCACAAGTATAGAAGACAGTATTTTCTCTTCCACCATCTGACTGAGACTCAGCCTGCTGGTTTGTGCTAAAACGGAGCTTCCTGAATCCATTCCGTGCGCACGTGTGTGTGTGTGTGTGTGTGTGTGTGTGTGTGTGTGTGTGTGTGTGGTGTGTGGTTTGGCTGACTCCTCTTTTTATGGTTGTTTTCTCCTCTTCCATTTCCTCCTCCAATCTCTTCATCTTTGTGCTAAGCGGCCTGGAACCCTTGATAATGAACTCATGTCTTCTACTCTCTCTGAGTCATCAAACCTGACCTCAAGCCTTCTGGGAAATGCTCTGCTCATGACAAGACAGGGTTCCACAGCTCAGGTTTCTGTCCCCTCTCTGCACCTTTTTCTCCATGCCTTTGACCATCATGTAGACAGGGCATTGACTGCCCACATCACAGCCCCTTTCCCTTCATCCTGTGGTACCCTATGACTTTGTGAGTAGTCACATAGCACACATTTTAAACACATCTAGTGTTGGGCTGATGTGGAGCTCAATGGTAAAACATCTGCCTGACACGTGAGAGTTTGGATTTGATCCCTGTATCAGTCTCTTTTCTATTGCTCTGATATAATATCAAATGACCAAAGCGACTTATAGAAGGAAGCTGTGGCTTATGTTTCCACAGGAATAAGAGTCCACAATGGCAGGGAGGCTTGGCGAGAAGTGGCAGATATCACAGCAGGCACAGAAAGCTGAAATATCACATCTTGAACCAAAAGCAGGAAGCAGAGAGCATGAACTGCTGGTAGGGTGAGGCCTTGAGCTCGAAAAGCCTGCTCCAGTGACGTATTTCCTCCAGTGAGGCTGCACCTCCCAAACCTCCCCTAACAGTATCACCCACTGGGGACCAAGTCTTCAAATGTTCAAGACTAGGAGGGATATGTCTCATTCAAACCACCACAATCCCCACCTTGGGAAAGGAAAGCAAAAACAAAAACAAACCATTAGTCAGTCATTCTTTCTTAAATGAGATAGATCCCATTTTCCAACAAAACCATAGGACAAAAGAAGCCCCAAATCATCTATTCACTAACTCTGAACAAACTCAATGTCATTTTTCTGCTTGGATGGCAGCTTCCAACTTCAGGTGCAGTGGTAATATCAGCTAACAGTTTTGAAGTGTTGACCATGTTTTTGGCGGGCTGCTAAGCATTTAAAAGTCACAGGTAGTGGATAATAATCTCTCATTTAATTCTCTCAACACTCCTACCAGGTTGAGACCTTAAAGGAAAGCCCACAGTTGTGTGGCTACACATGGAGCAGAACAGACAGGAAAAGGAAAGAGAGCTTGGGAGCTTTCCTTCTCTTTCTTTCTTGTTTGATCATAGTGTGGGGTAGACTGCATGTGTATACTTGGTTCTTCTAAGTCTTAGGGGAGCTGATGAGAGCCAGAACAGCCACTCTTGGCCAACCCTGACCTTCTTATAGCTCCCATGTTTAGCAGCACAGCTCAAACAAGACCTGGGCTGAATAACCTCACCCCGCACACCCCAATTCCTAAGTCTCTAGGATGGATCATTTTTTTAGTGCTTAGTTCTAGAACAAAAACTGTCAACCATCATGGTTTCCAAAGACACTCTTTTATTACCAACCCCAAGTTATTTGCTGCATGTAACATTATTTTTAGACCATCCACAACAACAAAAATGACTGAATTCTGGTAAATTCAGTGTAATACTCGGTTAGACCTCTTAAAATTCTTTATGTAATGTCCAATAAAGTCAAATCTAATTTTTACAGAATAAATTGGACCCAAGTTCTATAAAAATAGATTTTCAGGGAAAATGGGAAATTGACAATTTCCCTAAGAAGTTCCTATGAAGAAGTAGTCTCTTGCATTTGAATAATGACAACGAAATCAGGCATTCCTGTATTCTTTCTTTTCCCCTTTATTAATGAATTAGAATACACAATTGATTTAAAATTAAATAAAAATCTCATAAGCATCATTCACATCTTCATTACCAGTCACTTGAGCTTTGTAAAACTGGATTTCCATTTAAATGGCTTCATGTCAAAATGGGAGTTCACTGTGGCTGTGGAAGCCCATCTGAGAAGTAGCCTGACCCTGCTCAGCCTGCAGCCAGGGCAGCGAGTGCAGGCAGCTGCAGTGGCCACAGCCAACGGGGGGCATGGGTTCAGTAGCAAGAAGGGTACCACAGCCATCTGGGCCAAGGAGGGTGGGAAACACTCAGCTGACAGTAGGGTTGGGAGCTCCTTAGAGTTCCCCTGGGGACACTGCTTCTTGTGTAGATACTCCCCCTGTGTGTGGGGAGCCTTCTTTGTTCCCAGGCTGTCATCAGTCAGGTCTCCAGCAAATCTGCTTCTGCCCAGATTTCCAAAAGGGACCACTGGGACAGTTGAGACCATAGACATAGCTTTTCCTTCACTAGGCAGTTTTGAAATTCTCAGGCAGGGGGATGGGCTCAGACTAAGACTCTGGGGCAACAGTTTTGAGGAATTTTTTTTTTTTTTTTTACTTCATGATGCACTAGCTGCACTGAAAATGTGAGAATGCAATGTCACACTGTTAATTCTTTTCTAATTCTGACTCTGTTTTCAAGAAGTGACAGATTTCAGAATAACTAAATAATTTCTAGTGTCACTTTTTTCCTACCAATATTAGTGTCACATGTGAAACCTGGTATTTTGAGATTTTTCATCACCCATCTGGCTCTCTAGGAATCTTTAAAAAAGTATAACTTAAAAAAAAAACATTTAAAAAGAATGTTTTAAAGTATAGACTGATGCCCACTTGGTCTACTTTATAGAATTATCCACGGGCCATAAATTACCTAAGCATCATTTTTTAAATTCTTGCATTTTTCACTATGGACTGCTGGGAAGACTTGAATGGAGCCACAATTAAGCTAGATTTAAGTGAACCTGTATGGATGCACAGCTGGAGCAGAGTAGACTCATCTTGTGCTTGAGGGGAGTTGATCTTGGCTTGCCTTGTTGCTTATGCCCCCATCATTGGTTCATATAGAATCACATGCACAGGGGACTCCATCATCCCTGGGTACAGGTGGGCTAGTGGGAGAACCCTCAACTGCTCATTTGTCCTTAGAACACGTGGTCACAAGCATTTGAGAGGACACTCAAGCCAGACCTGACGACTCATACCTGTAATCTCAGCTAGGTGGCAAGGTAGACGGACTAAAAGTTCACTGTCTTTGTGAGCATGGGCTACAGAGTGAATTTAAGACTATCCTAGGGTGGACAATTTACTGAGACATTGTCTCAAGATGAACAAAATGCCAAAATGTTTGTTTAAGAAGATAATTGTCATAGTTGGGGTTTCCATTGCTATGATAAAACATCATGACTAACAGTAGCTGGAGGAGCAGAGGGTTTATTTTACCTCACACTTCCGGTTAATACTCCATCATTGAGAGAAGACAGGGCAAAAACTTGAGCAGGGCAGGAACTGTTGCAGAGGCCATGGAGCGATGCTGCTTACTGGCTTGCTCACAGGTCAATGTGGTGGGAGCATTTTCTTAAGTGAGGGTTCTCCCTTTCAAAAGGACTCCAGCTTGTGTCAAATCACCATAAAACTTGTCAATCATAGTCAATTCCAATTAAAAAATACTTATTTTTATTTTATGTATTTTGTGTATGTGTGTGAGTGTGAGTGTGAGTGTGTGTGTGTGTGTGTGTGTGTGTGTGTGTGTGTTTGCCTGCACATTATGTATGCACACCATGTGCACGCCTGGTGTCCTGGGAGGCCAGAAGAGAATATCAGATCCTCTGCAACTGGAGTTACAGACAGTTGTGGGTCACCATGTGGGTGCTGGGAGCTGAATCTAAGCCTTCTGCAAGAGCTGCAAGTGCTCCTAACTCCTAAGTCACCTCTTCAAACCCTTTCATCCTTTTTTTAAAAACCTACCTATAGTTGGACATGGTGATGCACCTGTAATCCCAGCACTTGGGAGGCAGAAGCAGTTGGATCTCTGAGTTCAAGGCCAGCCTGGTTTATAGAGCTAGTTCCAGGACAGTCAGGGCTACACAGGGAAACCCTGTCTCGACAAACCTAAATAAATAAATGAATAAATAAATAAATATCTATAATGGGTCTAGAGCTTTACTTCCTTAACATGATAAAACTGTCACACACACACACACACATACACTCAAACTTTCACACTTACTGCCCTATCTGTATCATAATACCCTGTTTTGCAGTAAGACCTTAATGAAAGGTGTTTCTACTGAAATGAATAGTAAGTCCAGGCTTCCTCTCATCACTGATACTATTCAAACTTGCTTCAGAGGTCCTAGTTAAAAAGAATTCATATAACAAACTGGGAGGCATCAGTAGTGGGAAAGCAAAGGTAAAATTTTCAATACCTGCTGATGTAAGGATTGTATGGATGGAAAAGCACAGAAAATATAAAATATTAAAGCTTTAGGTAAAAGCAGAAGAAGTAGGTTACTGGAGACCAGTTACTGAAGTAGTGATTCAATAACAATGTCTTTTTGCCCAGCAAACACCAGACAAGAGAGAAGGGGAGGCTGCAGTCCTGTTGCTTACTCTACATTTTTCAGAAACTCCTCTGTGATGAGCAATGAGAGTGTAGTTGAACCAGGACGGAGGCATTTCCAATAACTTGCTTTGCAATAGAAGACTCGAACAATGCACAAACAGCAAACACACAAACAGGCAAGGCTTCAGGCAGTGAGGCATGCTGCAAAGGAAGTCAAGGGAGTGATGTGCTGGGGTCAAGGGCTTAGGAAGGTCAGGGCAGGTGATGGTAGGAGCTCTGCATGATCCTGAGGGCCTGGGATGACCTCCCTTAGGAGGGAGAATTAGTGGAGACTTGAAATGAAGCCTGTCAAGGAAGAGCCAAAGGTAGGAAGTGCAGATAGAGGCAAGGGGAAGAGAAAAAAAACTGTACGTGCAAGAGTCAGTTGAGCTAGGGACTAAGCAGTTGACCTTTGTGAAGCTGGATCATATTGTGGTGCTGTAGAATATTACTGAAGGACTTTAGAGGATACTCCAGTATGATGTCATGGGTTGTAAGAAAGCTGCCCCTGGCAGATGTGTGGACAATGGGCATTGGGAAGAAGGTAGAAACTAGTCTGTGGTCCAGAGTAAAGGAGATGGCCTGGAGTGACTTTATGGAAGCAGGCATAGGTTTGCTCTGCATTTAGATGCACAAAGAACCAACAGTACTTGCTAACAGATTGGTGTGAGGGATGAGTAGGAGGAGAAATGAGGGTGTAACTCAAAGATTCCATTCACAATAGAAAAACAAACAAAAACACAAAATGTCTAAGGAGAAATCACACAGGAAATGTCCAAAACCAATGTGACAAAAACTCAAAATATTTTCTGAGGGGTTTAAAGAAAAAGAAAGAGGAAAGATAGAACTAAAAAGGGTGTGTATAATGGAGACAGCTTGTACTTACAAATTAAGATGATTTGAAGAAATCCAACTTTGTGGTTTAATTACAACAGAACTTAAAAATGACAAAACTGTTACCAAGGTTCATTTATTTGGGATTAAGTTAGGATAATTCTAAATTAAAGAGAACAACAGCAGAAAATATTCTCTATCAGCTACTAAAATGTAAAACAAAGCTACAATAAAGAAAGGTACAGAAAATCACTAAGTTGGGACAAACAAATGGAGTCAACAATGACAAATGGGGTCAATAGATCAAACAGGGAGTCCAGGGATAGACCCAAATATGAACCCAGGCAGGAAACTTGTGTTACTCTAAACATGTTGAGTGGCTTGACTAGTCCTTTAAACACATACCACGGGCTAGAGAAATGGCTCATCTGTTAACAGTGTAGCTGCTCTTCCAGAGAACCTCAGTTCAGTTCCCAGCACCACTGTCAGGCTGCTCTCAACCTCCTGTAATCCAGGGGACCTGGCATCTGTTTCTGGTCTCCACTGCACACAAATGTCATACACACACACACACACACACACACACACACACACACACACACGCAAATAAAAATAAAACAAGTCTTTAAAATAATAATAACAAAACACACAACACAGCATCATCGTTTTAATTTAGAATAAATTCAAATATATCAAAGACAAAAGTAAATGGATAACTTTATAATCTTAGAGTAAGGAAGTAGTTTCTATGCATAATACAAAAATTAAAAACCATGTGAGAAACTCACATGCGAACTCAAACTATGTAAATATAGAAACCTGTGTGTATGCCAAGAACCAAGCAAGCAAACAAAAACCTCAAAGTTAAAATTTAACTGAATTCATCAAATTCTGGGGGTTTAAATCCCATCTATTTGTTCAAAATTTCCCAAGGGTAACTGCAGCCAAATATCTGAGTGGTTGGATTGTGTTCTTTCAGAAGCCTTGTTTATATCTTACCCCTATCCCCTGAAAATGTGACCATATATGGAAGAGGGTCTTCAAAGATGTAATCAAGTTGAGATTCAGCCATCCTGGATTGGGATGGGCACAAATCCACCAGTAAGTGTCCTTGTAAGAGAAACATTTAGGCACACACACACACACACACACACGCTCTTGGGCACATATACACACCAAAGGGAGAAGACCATGTAAAGAGGATTGTAGAAACCAGAGCAGTAAAGACACAAGATAAGTAACACCACCAATTACTGGAAGCCCCAGAAATAGTAAAGAGAATTGAGGAATGAATTCTTCTTTAGGACCTCAAAAGCATGGCTTTACCAGTACCTTGTTTCAGACATCTGTCCTCTGGAAAACAAAAGGATATATTTTTGTTGTTTTGAGCTATCTAGTTTGTGATGATTTCTTAGACCACCCCAAGAAACCATGCACACTGATGTCTAGTAAACATGTTGAATTTTATTATAATGAAACTCCTCTTCAATGTTCTCTAGAGGAACAGACGCAATAGGATGAACAAACATATTAAAAGGGGAATTATTAGAGTGACTTACAGGCTGTGGTTGGAATAGTCCAACAATGGCCCTCTCCCTTTGGAAAGGTCAAGAATCTGACAGTTGTTCAGTTCATAAGGCTGGATGGCTCAGCTGATCTTCGATCTATGTTGGAATTCCAAAGAAGTAGATTCTAACACCAGCAAATTAATGATTCAGCAGCAGGATATATCAACTTGCCATCAAGAGGGAGGGCGAACAGGCAAAGAGCAAAAGCTTCCTTCCATGTCCTTTTGTGTGGGATGCCCCTACAAGATGTGGCCCAGATTTAGGGTAGGTCTTCTTACCTCAAGTGATCTAGATTAGGGTGGATTTTCTCACCTCAAGTGATCCAATCAAGAAACTCCTTCACAGGTATGCTCAGATGCTTTTGTTTTAGTTGATTTCAATTGTAATTAAGTTGATAACAAAGATTAGCCATCACAATTACACTAACTCCTCAAATCAGTGCACAATTTGAAACTCATGGATTGTTTGTTTCTGGAATTTACCATTTAACGAGTTTGGATAATAATCAAAATGATGAAAAGGGGAAACCTCAATACAAAAACTGACCAAAAATATCAAATCATAAGACTCAACATAGTATATCCACAAAGCAACATTATTGTTTAAATCTGAAATGTCCTCATAGGATCCTAAGGTAATGGCTCCACACTTGGCAGTTTTCGACACCTGAGTCATGGGCTCAATTGGGAAGATCGGCATGAGGAAGTCATCAAAATAAGGGACTCAGCCTCCCTGCTCCCTAAACTGCATTACCTGGCGTTGTCTGCCAGCCTGACTGCCAATCCCTTCGGCACCCTTTCTCAAACCCACAACATCGTAGTCTTAGGAGTCTCTAGCTTCTCTCTTGTAAGAACGTGGGATGCATGAAGGACAGGCACCAATAGGTCTGATCAGTGTATACTCTAGCCTGCCTTTCTATTAGGCTTGCTAAAGACACCTGTGCCATATTACATACCACACCATGGCCTGGATAAGCTGTATCATGAAAAAATAAAAATTGTTATTGGGTGCCACATGACTTGAAGCCTTAATCTCACAATTTTGGTATCTGTATATTCTTGTTTTAGAATTACTCAATGTAGATCAATTGGTTATCAACTGAGATAGTTCCAATGTATGACCATTTGTCTTATATACACATTAATATTTTACTATTTTATATTCTTTTGGTCAGTTTTTGTGTAAAGTGGTTCTCTTTACCCACGGTTTTAATTATTATTGTCTAGATGTACTAATTCCAAAAATAATTCTTAAGTTTTAACCTGTGTACTGGCCTGAAGAGTAGTGTAATAAAATCTTGTGCTGTCTCACTCCATCTCACCCAGCCATGAACCATCCTTTTGATCAGTGTATCCATTCTATATATGCTGTTCACTGTCTAGTCACTTAGTAGCTATCTGGGTTACTAAATCAACTGTTGAGATGCTGCAGTGTTGGTATTCCAGGGACCCTACTGTGTCACAATGGGAGTGGTGGAAGGCTATTTCACAATGTCCACCCCATTCACTGTGCCGCATCTCATCACCTAGGTACTGCATCATCTTACATCATCATCTTACATCATCATCTTACATCACCATCATCTTATATCATCATCATCATCTTACATCATCATTATCATCATCTTATATCATGATCATCTTACATCATCATCATCTTACATCATCGTCTTACATCACCATCATCTTATATCATCATCATCTTACATCATCATTATCATCATCTTATATCATGATCATCTTACATCATGATCATCTTACATCATCATCTTACATCATCATCATCTTACATCATCATCATCAGAAGAAGAAGAAGAAGAAGAAGAAAGACAAGGAAGAAGAGTTGGCAGCAATAAGATATTAGGAGTGGAGTATTGTGTCCTTTGGATGGAAACAGTCCATCTTGAGAGACAGAAAAGCTTGTGAGGATCTTGAATCTCACAAGAAACCTGTCAGACTTAGGAGGCTCACGAAACTTACCAGACTCCGAAGATCTCTCCCTGAGGTTATATAAGCAGTAGACAACTACTGAAGGAGATAAGACTATTCAGTGGTATAGCTGCCTGCAATTTGTACAGCCGAGTCCAGGGATGCAGCTTCATGAGTGTCACCCAGCCTGGAGTGGCTTTTTGATAATGGAGCTTCTTGGTCGCCTGTGTTCCTGTAAGTCACCCCAATAAACTCACTATCTCAGTAAGCTGGCTTTAAATGGAATTATTTTCTTTGGTCTTTCATTGTCCTTTCTGTCTGAGATGAATAGAAACAGTCTCTTTGGCAAACGTGTCAAAATATGCAGTGAAGGGGGAGGGGAGAGGTTCTCATAAATTTTATTACAATATATTGATATACATGTTCCTTTGTGTTGTTAGTCATTATTAATCTCTTTCTGTGCCTAAGTTTGTAGTTAGTTTTCTCACAGGTATGTTTATATAGAAAAAATAGAGCATATTTAGGGTTCGGTGCTATCTGTGGGTTCAGGTATCCATTAGGGTCTTGGAAAGTGTGTCCTATGGGTAAGGAGCAACCACTGTATGTAGAAAGAGACCGTGGCTTCTGGAAAATTTTCATTTTACCTTTTTTCAGTCTCACTTGACACATGGGTTGCCAGCGGTCCTGTCAAGATAACTGACTGCTGTGTTCTACAGGTCTGGATGGACAAAGGATATCTAACTAGATCACCTAATTGGACGTTCCCAGTTCATTCTTAGATAATTAGCCTAAATTACTGATCCTCTAGCAGTTGCTCAACAGCAGTGGGAGATGGGTGTTCCTTTTATGTGTCACTGGGACCACCCAAAACATTGATAGTTCCAACTGCTAACAACTTAGTCTCATGAAATTACCAGCTTGGTAAAGCATCATAAATATTACTCTCTCCACAGTACCCCAGCAAGTCCTATTCCATATATAGTAAAACCTTCTGGAATGTTCCTGAAGTTGTCTGGGAGGTTCCTCAGTGCAGAAAACTGAGGCTGTCCCCAGTTTGAAAGTGGACTCCTTCCTTCGACTTTCAGTCATTCAAACTCATCACATTCTTTCCTTGGGCAAGATGGACCCAGAAATACTGTGAGCACCAGAGCAAAGTCAGAATTTCTGCATCTTAACGTCGCTGATTTAGGCACCAGCCAGAGTGGGAAGCTGCCCACCCCCGCCCCCACCCCACAGTTTTCTAGTAGAAAGGTTAAAGGAAGGAGAGGCTGAATGTATTAACTGTCTCCTTGGCCCCACTGCTGCCTGACTTCCTCTGGGCTCAGCAGACGGTATTAGGCGCCAGACACATATGCATGGTGCCATTTGCGTGTCTGTGTTAAAGTTGACTTAATTAGGAGGGTTTACCTCAAATACACGCTTAAACGGATTCTCCTAGTGGTGCAACATTCTCATCTACTGCCTATTGCTATGCTGAAAAAGAGAGAGAGAGAGAGAGAGAGAAAGACGAACATAGGAAGTGGGTAGCAGCTCTGAAGTCGTGTTTACATGCATTGATGTGCAGCAGAGAAAGAAAATGGGACCGGGGTCGAGTGAACTCCTGTAGGATAAATAGAGATAAATAATTCAGATTCTCATTATCATAGAGTCATATAGCTCCAGTGCATGGGAGCATCCTGCCTTTGTGAGAATTGGTATGCAGAAGGTATTCGGGAACTATAGCGTGTAATCTAACATTAATATTAACATAAATCCAAGGCAGGAATTAGCAATATTTCTAAAGTCTTAGAGGATAACTGAATTCACACTATATTGTTTAGTCCTCCTGGGCATTTTAGTAATCGGATAATAGAAATGTTGAAGTAGTTGAGATGTTCTTTATATTGCTCTATGAAAAGATCTTAACACAATGTCTTTAGTAGAATTTTGATAGAATGTGTTGAACAAAAAGAAATATGCCTATTTTGGTTATATGGGTATGTTTCATTAGCTCAGCCTGCAGTGATATGACATTACATTCTAAAAGGAATACAATTAATAACAATGAGAGTTTCTTTTTTTTTTCCCCTCAAAGAGTGTAGCTGGAGTGGTTGAGTACTATGTCAGGGCAATTAAGCCGAGGCACTGCATTACCTTTGTCTGAACACCGGCAACATCACCCTGTCTCAATGTGTTGAATAGTTATTTCTTTAGCAGAGAATTTGTAATTTATTTTGATGTTTCCTATAATTCAGACCACTATTATAAAAACGATTTTTTTTCAGGTAAGAAAAAAAAATCATTTAAAATAACTAGGCAGTAGAAATTAACATTTCTTTCAATTGGCATAGATTCCACTTTTTTTTTTTTCTAGAAGGGAATAAATGGCTGCAAGGGAAAGGCACACCGGAACTTCTGCGTGTTCAACAGAGTCGGATGATCCGGTTGGTGAAGCAGAGATGGACAGAACAGCTAGGTGTCTGTGGAGTCCATGCCCGATGGAAGAGCAATCTAGGGGGGAAAGTTGTACTTTGAGACTATTAAAATAATCACCCAGGGTATTATTTTATTCAGTATTAACCTTTATGTTTTATGTTAAATGACAGTGAAGGTTCTGGAACACAGCGATTCCCCAGAGCCTCAGTAACTGAGATTTCTTTTATCTCTAAAGAGGTTTTATTCCATTCTGCAAAGCCGAAACTGCTCCTGCTTCCCTTCACCGGTCAGTTTTAATAGGCGTAACGAAAGATAAAATGTGTTGAAACATGAAAATTCTGCTTTTTAAAAACAGATGACGAAGAAGATTGTTTGAAATCCTATTTCTGCATGCCCAGTCTGCTTCGAGCTTCCAGAGCCATGGTTGTTTGGGCAAGGGTAGACTGCAGGCGTTAGGGGTGGTGGGAGAGGGAGGCCAACAGACCCATCAATCATTTCTGCTCACCCAGGTTTACCCTGACGGACTTGCCTTGGTGGACATACAGAGCTGTGAGCAGGTATCTAGAAATGCCACTATGAGCCTGGGCCTTCAGGTATTAATACCCAACTCCATTTCCACTCATGAGTGATGTATTAAAATGTTGTAGGTAATAAATTGTTAATCTTAGAGGTGCTAGGTGATTTCTTACTCACACAGAGACTTAGTTAATGTAACACCCTGATCATTGCTCTGACCGCCTGTTCCTTTCTGTGTTATTTTCCCTAGCCTTCCAAAGGCAATCAGCTCCATTGCCAACTCCCTCTGTCTGCAATCACTGCTTAGTTCCTGCATATATGCAGACGCACACCACCTCTTCAGACAATTAAATCACACCAAACTGCTAGGGGACAGGAGGCCTCCATGTGTTATGTGAGCGGCCCCCCTCCCCTGCTAAGTATTATTGACAAATCCATCAAGGGCAGTGATGCATTGGCTTCCACCTTACCTGGAAGGACACTGGGGCAATGGTGACATGCTGTCACCGTGGTAACTGCTGGCTGAAGTGAACAGCCTGTTAGGATAGGTGACCTCTGTTGGCAGTGAGCCTAGAGATGTAGCACTCACCCGGCTGCCATGTCATGGGGACCCCAAGGAACAGTCCAGTGCCCTCAAATTGATTCATTAGGCCCTAAACGTATCGATTGCTCCAATTTGCAGGAATTTATTATATTGATATTGGACTGATTAACATTTTGTGCCAGACTGGTTCGATATGTGCTTGTAACAGCTTTTAATGATTAATTGACTTTTATGATTCCATCTCAGGGCTGTCAGTGAGCTGTGAACTGTGGGCAGGCTTGTTCCTTTGACTGTCTCTCCAGTGGCACAGGGCAGTGATTGAATACCTAGGAAATTAGTGTCCTTGCTGTCTCATTTTATGAAAGATAAATGCTATGACATTTAATGCAGACCTTAATTTAGAACAGAACTCAGCAAGATCATTTTGCAATTTAATCATAAACAGGTAAATATCAAAACTTGTTTTAGCATTTTACAAGTTAAGCACACAGAAAATGGAGGCGACGTCGAGAAGGCGACGAGGGAGCCGGCAAGAGGTAAAATAAAATAACGTGGGTTGGAACGGCACGGCAATTTAATAATCACGTAATTTATTAGGGGCAGCATCCAAGCCCGTTTTTTTGCGGCCCAGAATATACTGCTCTCATTCACTCGGTGGCGAGGCCAGGGCGTGCCGCCTGGCACAAGCTGTAAAGTTAGCATTTACCTTCAGGGCTGCAGGCAACCCTGCAATATTGCCTGGCGAGTTGAGGAAAATACATTGACTGATTTGCCACAAAAGTAAATAGCAGGAAAGGGGACAGGCTCCAGTTTAATATGTGCCCCTGACATGTAATAAGGGGAATATCACATTCAGCATGGTTTTATGTGTTACCTAAAACAACCATAAACATTATGAAAAGACGGCAGGAGAAATGAGGTTTTATTGTGCTCGCTAACAACAGAGAGTGAGAGAGACAGAGGAGGAGGAGGAAGGCTGGGGGGTGCCAACTCACACCTCTTGCATTCATATTTAAAGCATATTTTCTGCCTTTCATTTTAATTAAAAGACTTAAGTTAGGGGGAAACTGTCTAAACATCACGTCAAATTATTCATGTTTGTACATATAAGGAATGAGATGAAATGGTTCTGTACACGCTTCTTCCTTTCCTGCTGAATATTTTCCTGCCTTGCTGTGCAGAGAGAGTGAGGCCACCTTCATCTGATGTGAGGTTGTCAGGTGATGCATAATCTAACCATTTGCAGCGTACATACTGTGTGGCCCTTGTCTGAGGTCTGCTCAATCCACAGCACTTTTCTTCGCTTACAACATTGAAAAGGATTGGAAAGTCACCCAGCCCTGTACTACAGAAACACCCCTAAACATCTTGTGGCTTGGATCACTTCTAAGCTGAGTCCAGGCTGTCTCCCTGCCTCACTCACATCCTGGGCTTTCAATCTAACATTGCTTCTACTTAAGTTTGGAATGATGGTTTTTCTTTCCCCGCTGTGATTCTTCGGTCCAATGGTAAGAATGAATTAACTGGACTCCTGGCTATCTGTGTTTCTCTACTTCTATGCACACTCCTGCATGTGCATACACACACACACACACACACACACACACACACACACACACCAGTCTTTGAATACGTGCACCTTGTGGTCAGGCCTCACTATCTAGCCCAGGTTATGAGCCATGCTTACCATCAGTAGTAGTCCTTGGCTATGAATGGCACCATGATTCCCCTGTTCAGTGCCTACGTGATTGGCCTCAGGTCTTCTCCCTCCTGGGACATTCTTTGCTGAGAAGTCTTCAACAGGCTGACATTATTTCCTTATTGCTGTGGAACAGTTCATCTGATCCAGCCTCACACAAGCTGTCGAGAGGCTGTGGCATGCCCCGTGTCCATAGTCTCTAGAGAGCTGTGCCTCATGAGAAAGGATCTGGCTTTCCCCACTGCACCAGCATCCTACAGGCCCATGCTGCAGAGGGAATGCAAGGGCTGTTTTCCAATTGTCCCCTTTACTGGTGGAAATGGCCATCCTTTGTAGCCTCCACCCCTGCAGCCTCTAACTACATCTGTCCCTCCCCTTTCTTATTACACCACAGGAGGTCCTGGTTCCCCACAGGCTGAATGAACTGGGAGTTCTTCCTGAGACTCCTGCTGGACTTTCTGTCAGCAGTGTTTTAGGAGGTAGGACTAGCTGGAGGAAGTGTGCCACCACCCACACCATGATTGAAGGGAGTGCATGCGGGTCCTGAACGGCAGAGAAGGAAGGAAGAAGGTTCTGGATACAATTTGGCATGACTCCCAATGATGCCAGAAGTGTAAGGAGTGCATAGGGAGAGGAAGTGGAAGTGTTCATCATTGTTGGAAAACCATCTTTCTGTATATTAATAATACTGGTCCTCAAGGCAGCCTTCTGCAGACTCAAGCTGATCCAAGGCTGTGCTCGGCCCTTGTTCGGTTAAGTAGCAGGTGTGTGATCCAAACACGCAGAGAGAGGCAGCACAAGCAAACTGCAGATCCGCTGTGAGCTGCTTCTGACAGTTTTCCTCTCCTTTTGAGTGTCTCATGAGCATCACGCACTCATCCTCCCCCTTCGTGTTAGAACACAGATCTCTTCACCTGGTCACAATGCATCTGTCTCTGTCCCCAGCATTCATTGCCCAGGGAGAGTTCCAAGACTCACAGAACACACTCTTGCCTCCTCTTTCCAATCACTAATCGAATAGCTTTCTTTATCTATTGCCTTTGGTTCTGCTGTCAGCTACGAGTCATATCACTATCAGAAATTCCATGATAAATTTAACAGTGGGGGGGAAAAATGTAAGGATTCCCCCAAGTGGATGGATGGAACATATTATCTCCTATTCTGTGCCATTAATCTTCAAAATGCTTATCTTTCGTAAACATTTTAATTCAGGCAAAGAAATGTCCGGAGCTAGGAGATGTCTTACTCCAAATTTAGCATCTACGAAAAACATTCAAAAGCAAAACCAAACAAAATCCAGAGTTCCTTTTTTTTTTTTTTAAGATGTATTTGTAGGGGCTGGAAAGATGGCTCAAGCAGTTAAGAGTACTTGCTTCTCCTGTGAAGGACTCGGGTTTGATTCCCAGCACCCATGTGGTGATTCATAACTACTTCTAACTCCAGTTCCAGGGAATTTGGCTCCCTCTTCTGACCTTCAGGGACACCAAGCACACATGACATGGTACACATGCATACACACAGGTAAAACACACACACGTAAAATAAAAAGAGTAAATCTAATTCATAAAGATTTTTTTGTGGCTGGGCAGTGGTGGTGCATGCATTTAATCCCAGCACTTGGGAGGCAGAGGCAGGCAGATCTCTGAGTTCGAGGCCAGCCTGGTCTACAGAGTGAGTTCCAGGACAGCTAGGGCTACACAGGAAAACCCTGTCTCAAAAAAACAAAACTCAAACCAAACAAACAAAACAAACAAACAAAAAGATTTTTTTTGTATTATTTGTGTGTATGTGTATGTAGCTATGCACATGAGTGTGCAGGTGCCTGAAGAGGCCAGAAGAGGGCATCAGATCCCCTGAAGCTGGAGTTACAGGCAGTTGTGAGCCACCTGACATGGATGCCAGGAACTGAACTTAGGCCATCTGAAAGAGCAGTAAGTACTCCTAACCACTAAGTTAAATAAAAATGTTTTTACAATGTGTATTTAAAAAATGCATTCTGAAAAAAATAAGTTTTACAATATGTATTTAAAATTTTTATTTTATGTGAATGTGTGTTTTGCCTGTATGCATGCCTGTGCACCATGTGCATGCCTGGTGCCTGTGAAGAGGGTGTCAGACTTTCCGGAACTGGAGTTACAGAAGGTTGTGAGCCACCCTGAGGGTGCTGGGAAGAGAACCTGGGTCTTCTGTGAGAACACTTGACCACTAAACCGTCTCTCTGTCTCTCCAGCCCCATCAACATATTTTCCTCCATAGATTTGGTTCATAAGATCTAGAAGGGATACCATGGTATACTTTACTCCTCAATCATAACATATGGAGAAGACATATAGTACACTGCATATACCAGAAATCCTAACACCAAATATTTTACGTTTTTTATACTAACGTTTGTTATATGTTGTAATTTTACTTGACGGTCATTGTCTTTTAAATTCATGGCATAAAAATTAGGTTAACATGATCTCAGCACTCAGAAGGCTGAGGAGGGAGGATCGAAATGAAATTTGAGGCCAGCCTGGGCTACATTGTTAGACTCTGTCTCAAGAACAATGAAAGCATTTTTGATGACACGAACCATCATTGACTTGAAGATTTACCTTGTTTTCTTCTATAGTCATCTTTGTATGTCTCTAATCTGAACAGGAAAAGATAACTTTATTCACGTCTGTATTCATTACTTTTCATCATTATTCACGTCTGTATTCATTACTTTTCATCATTGTGACCTAAATACCCTGACAGAAGTAACTGAGGGAGGAGATACTTCTGTTTGGCTCACGGTTACAGAGGGCTCCAGTCTATGGAGGCAGGGATGGTAGCTAGATCATATCATGGTGAGCTAGGAAGCAGAGAACAGAGAGAGTGGACCAGGCAGAGTAAAACCTTTAAATACCTGTCCCCAGTGACACACTTCCTCCAGACCAGCTGCTCCTTCTAGAGGCTCTAGAGCTTCCAGAAATAGCTCCCCCAGCTGGCCGGCAGGTGTTGGAAACATGAGCCAGGTGCAGACATTTGCATTTGAATAATAGCAGTGTTAGTCTTCTTGGGCGACTGCTGCAAAGGACCACAGGACTAGGCGGCCTGTGTGTAAAGAGAATTTATCACTTGCAGTTCTAGAGGTTAGAAACCAGAGCTCAGAGTGTCCATGTGGTTGACTCCCTGCTTTCTCATTTGATCAGATGAGATTCCTCCTAGTTCTCTGACCTCTTAGGACCACATTAATCCTGTTCCTGAAGGCTCCACCTTGATACTAGCCCCCTCTCCCAAACCATGCCTCTAAAACTCATCACACAGGGCTTTGGATTCCAACACATGAATATGGGAGGGGGGAGCAAGAACAGTCTATAACATTTTAGGACAATATGTTTTTTTCTCAGCTGTTTTAGTAGCCGCATATGCTGTAGTTTTAAACTTAGCCAAGTTTATCTCTTCTGTCTTCATAAGGCCTCAGAAAGGAAGCCTTTATTGGCTTCCATGTTGGTGTCTTTGAAAAGATGCTGAGATGTCAGTGTAGGCTTCCAAATATCTCAACTTGGTGGGAGTACATAGAAAATGTCTCATTGGGAGTTATGTCTCACTTTTCATCTAAATGTTCCAACAGCATTGGAACATGAACAACTGACTATGGGGTCATCATTGCGTGATGCTTCATTTCTTTCCAGCCCGGGGATTCCTTTGCGTGAACCTGGAGGACATCTACCTCACCTGCATTACTTTGTGGTCAAGGTCACTCCTGCCTGGCTCTGGGTCAGTCCTGTGCCCTTCTGGGGAATGTGCTTAAGAGTCTTCGTGAAGCGGGAGGCAGTGTTTCTGGGGACAGTGTGGCTATATGGTAGTGTCCCCTGCTTCTACTTCTTCTCCCTGATCCGTGGGGAAGGGAAAATGAAGAGCAAAAGGAAGCCCCTTGTTGCTTCTCTCCCAAGTGTGGCTTTACTAAGATGCATACTTCTTATGTACCTGCCAGGTTTGGGGTACAGAGGCCCCCATTTCTGAGTGGAAGAACTACTAGGAGCTTCTCTAGGAATACAGACTTAGCACAAGCTAGGGGATTGTTTGCCGTTTTTGTTTCCAACCCTGACTAGCATACAACCTCAGGAAGCTCACTTTTCAATGCTGGCTCCATTCCTTCCAGTACACACTGAAGACGTTTCATGTTCAAAATACAGTACCACCTACGGTAGTGTTCCTACATTGGCATCTACACGCGTGCACACGCGCACACACACACACACACACACACACACACACACACGCACACTCCCACTATGTCTCCCACCCTGGTTGACTTCCATTGCAGGATCGTTGGGTGTTATCAACACACAGGTGTACTCTTGGGTGTGTGAGAGAGACGAGAAGGAGAAAGGATGCCATGATGTACCTGTGGAGATCAGAGGACAACCTCGGGTATCATTCCTTTCTTGAGACAGGGTCTCTTGTTCACTGCTGAATGGACAGACACCATGGTAGCTGGCCCTCTGAGCATCTGAAGATCCCCCATTGCTATCTCCCATCTTTCCGTGGGAGACCGAGGATTACAGACATGCAGGCTACTGCATCTAGATTTTACATGGGTCTGGGGATCCAAACTCAGGTTGTCAGACTTGTACCCTAACTGCTTTCACCATTGAACCATCCCCTTGGCCCCCCAACACACACTTGGGTTTTAATAGCAAGCTGATATGAAGAAATAAACAGGGTTATTTAGGGTAGTGCACTAGCTACTTTTTTTTTTTACACAAAATTAACTTTAAAAAAAAAATGAAGAGTTTATTTTGGCTCACAGTACCAGGGTGCAGTTCTTTATGGCAGGGAAGTTGTTGTGGTAGAAGCTTGAGGCAGCTGGTGACATCATATCTGCCCAATCAGGAAGCAGAGCCAGATGAATGCTGTGGGTCTCCCCACCTCTGTTAATCTCATCTACATACTCCCGAACACTCATGCCTAGACACTTGTCTTAAATGTGATTCTGGATCCCACCAACATAACCATCAATATTAACCATCAAAGGCAGAGGCTCATAACTGCCATATAATGTGTGAGGGTGGTTCTGCAGAACAGTATACAAGAGTCAGGATCCAAGGATGCTCAGAGAGTCAGTCTGTGACTGTGTCTACACCGAGGGCCTGACCTAAGCACCCAGATCCCATAGGCAAAGACAATGCCTTCAGTCAAGCATGAGAGCGTTATATTCCACAGAAGCCCATGTTAAAATGGGCCACTCCAGAGATGGTGGGCACAGAGTCTAACATGAGGCATCATCCAGGTATAAGGAATGATATAGGGAGCAGCAGGGGATAGGGCACCATGAATAATTAAAAAGAGGGGTAGCCTGGACCTGTAACTCCGACTCTGAGACAGGTGATTTGATGATGAAGTCTCAAATTTTCTAAGGGGTGTTCGGTGTACCATGGATGAATGCAGTGATTAAACAAACTAAGAAAAACAGAGTGAACATTAAAGTATGGGATGTTTGTCACAAACTGACTTCTGACAGACAGGGCATTATTTCATATGATCTCTATCCAAAGTTTCTGGGTTCCTGGGGTTGTTGCTTCCACATTCTTTGCACTGTCCTGGGCTCTGAATGTACGCAGATAGCTAAAGCTACCATCCCCACCAGACACAGGGTTGAAGGTGGCGGAACAAACACAGAGACCTTTGCAGCCAGGCTGGATCTAATTAACAAGAATTTGTAAGAGTCAGGAAGATGAGAAACATGAGCTGGAAAATTCTGAGTCATCATGGCTGCTTTGGGATGAAGAGGAAGTCCTTACACAGCATCCCATTACTTGTTTCTGCCTACCTCTTAGATGCTAGGCTCTGGTCCTGTGTCAAGTTCTACCTCATGCTGAGTAGATTCCCCATGCTAACTGCTAGCTGTCATGTCTCTGTCTCTCTGCCTTGGTCTCTCTCTCTCTGTCTCTCTCTCTCTCACACACACATACACTGTCCTTGTTAGTTTTTATTGTTAACTTGACACAGGAAGAGGGAATCTCAATTGAAGAATTGCCTCCATAAGGCTGGTCTATGGCCATGTCTATGATGGTTGATGTTGGAGAGCCCAACCCACTATGGATGACATCATCCCTTGACCCATGGGCCTTACCTGTATAAAAAGGCTAGTGACTCATAATTCCTCCATGGCCTCTGCCTCAGTTCCTACCTCTAGGTTCCTATCCTGATGGACTGTTACCTATAAATGTGAACCCTTTTATTCCCCAAGTTCCCTTTGGATACCCTAGGATATCGCAGATGCCAGGAATATGGGACATCCACCTAGGACAGCAGAAAGTGTGAACTGGAACCTGTCTGAGTCTACAAGACAAGCTATGTCTGCGTGCTGACCATGGGAGAGTTGGAGCCTTTTGGAACCCAGAAGTTAATGAATAGGTCCTGGACCCTGACCACTGAGCTACAGGATTTGATTAACACTGCTCAATTTGGGATTTTGGTTTGATCTTATTGTTTTTCTGCTTTGGTTCTTCTCTTTTAAAATAAGAAAGTCCTTCACAGACATGGCCACAGCACAACCTGACTAAGGCAATTCTTCATTTGAAGTTTCCTCTTCCCAGGTGTCTCCAGCTTGTATCAAGTTGATAATAAAGGCTAATTTAAAAAAACACATTAGATCTTTGGACTAAAGCATAGTATCACTGTGGCTGATGCAGAGAAGGGCAGATCTGCATAGAGTCATCTAATCAAGGCTAGTCATGCCTAACTTTTAGTGGCAGACCTTCTTTGTGCCAGGTATCGTTCTTGTACTATATGTACTTGGTCTTCCTTAATACTTACAAAGATTGTCACAAAATCCACTGAGTGTCCAAGGACACTGAGGCACAGAAAGGCAGAAGGCCATGCAGTTAGTAGACAAATCTAAGGTCACACAACAAAATGCTGGCAGCTAGCCTGCCATTATCTACAGCAAACATTTAACATCATTAATGTGATAATACCTGTATCTATAGAATTTCACGTAATTTAATACATACATAGCTGTGCCTCAGAAGTTATTATTACTTAAGCACCTGACAGGCATAAATCCTTTGGCTCATACTGTGTCTTAACCCTTACCCATCTCAATTACATCAATGCAATAATCGTCTTCATTGAAAAGCACTCCAGGTCCATGCAGATGGTTCTAATCCTAGATATTTCTTTTCCTTAGGTAGAAGATCAACCCTTGCCCTCTGCAGAGGACTCAGAAACCGCTCCCTTTCTTCTGTGTGGCTGTGTCACATAAAGCCTGGGTCTACTCTCTGCCCTTCAAAGGGCTAATAGGAACAGCTCTCTCCTTGGTGCAGTGGGATAGAGGTCTTCAGAATAAAAATCTAGCTCCGAGGTGATCAGCAGCAGATCTCTGCGAAGGATGGAGGCACGGCTGGGGCTCTTCATAACTGTAGGAGTACCTCCACCTCACCACTGTCAACTGTGATTACCTTCCTTTCTTAAACCGTAGGCAAGGCCCCAAGTACCTCCACTGACTGACTGAAGAACCTGAAATTCAAGCTTTATACCTCTATTCTATACCATAGGTATAAAGATATAGATATATTCATATACGAATGTATATATTCTAGATTCTTCATGTGGGAAGAAACGAAATATTTATAATTTCTCTAGTTGCATACATTTTTCTACAGATAACATAATTTCATTTTTTATGTTGTTTATAAAGCAAGTTTATTTCTGCAGAGGAGGTATCTTATGTTTTTGGTCCGGGAGAAAAAATAGAAAGAAACTCTACTTCTCAGAACTGGGTCCCTGAATCCTCGGCAGCAGGATGGTTTTTCACCATCTCTACTGGGGACCAAAGATGTGGGAATGATGGAGGGTCAAACTAGTCACCAGTTGTTCAAAGTTACCCAGGCTCCAGGGTGGACAAGATAGATTTTCAGGGCCAAGAGACCTGCTGTCAGAGGTGGGTAGATTGAAGATGAGCAAGAGATCAGCCTGTTACTAGGGCAGCCAAAGCCAGGCTGGATGCAATGTGACATCCTTTGCTACCTGCTGGTTTTCTTTAGCTACCTGCTGCTTGCCTGAAAAGAACCAGACATCTTGACAGCCAGCACCTCAGGGATACGGTCCCCAAAAAGAGAGTCTGCACAGATACCACAGGCGCAGACCTAGCCCCTTGCATCCGACCAACATCCTCAAAATGGTAATGCACAGTTACTTTGTCCACATGTGACCTGCAGCTCCAGAACTTCCATGATCAGACTCTGGTCAGGCATGGCATGGAACAAACTTCTTGGTTGTCCTGAACTGGTCAGAGGTCACTGATATCAATGGCCCAGAGGAGAGGATGGTGGAGAAGGTATCTGTGAACAGTGGACAGTTTCTGGTGGGCTCCATAGGTCTGGGGCTTGAGTCTGGATGTTAGCAAGGTTTTAAAGAAAGCTATATAGGCCTTTGAGGCATCAATTCCCCTGAGGTTCCCAAAGCAGCTGTAATAGCAACTACCTCCTCCTGGCCTACGAAGCTATGAAGCCCTTGTGTGTGTGTGTGTGTGTGTGTGTGTGTGTGTGTGTGTGTGTGTGTGTCCGGGTTTCTCTATGTAATCTAGCTGTCCTGGAACTCACTATGTAGACCAGGCTGACCTCAAACTCACAGAGATCTGCCTGCCTCTGCCTCCTGAGTGCTGGGATTAAAGACATGCTACCATGCCTGGCCTTATTTTCTTCCTTTTTTTAATGACTGAACAAAATTTTCTCAGGTATGTGCTCCACACTGTCATTATTCATTCATCTGTACGGATTATCTAAGCTGATTTGATAATCCGTGCCACTTGAATTTAAGAAATATCATTAACGGTGATGACCAATATTCAGATTTCAATTGTATAATTTTCAGGACAAATAGCGCTCTCAAAGAAAGCTGTCTTCTCCAATCTCTATCACTTATTTTTCCATCTTCTCAACTTGTTACAGTTTGGGTCTCAAATGCCCCCCAAAGCCTCATGTGCTGAAGGTCTGCTTGCCAGCCTGTGGTGGTGCTGGGAGACAGTGGAACCTTTGAGGGGTAGACCCCTTTAGGAGGAAAGTTAGATCATTGGGAGTGTGCTCTTAAAGGGAATATTGGAACCTATTCTAGTTTGTTTTCTGTTGCTGTGATAAAAAAGAAAGAAAAAAGAAAGGAAGGAAGGAAAGAAGAAAGAAAGAAAGAAAGAAAGAAAG
>CABHPH010001155.1:17224-68162 GCA_902168325.1 Peromyscus nudipes | reverse complement strand
GACATAAATTCAAGCCCCAGAACCCACAATGGAAGGAGAGAACCAACTCCAGCAAGTTGTCCTCAGATTTCCATAAGCACATGCACACCCCACTCCCATCCCATGTAACAAATGAACAAATTAGGGAGGGAGGGAGGGAGGGAGGGAAGGAGGGAGGGAGGGAGGGAGGGAGGCAAGGAGGGAGGGAAGAAAAGAAAACTCTCTGAACACATTACTGAAAAACCTGGATAAAGAGTGGAAAGGAATGATAATCAGGGGCTGGTGAGATGGTTCGCTGGTTCCTGCAACCAAGCCTCATGGCCCGATTTCTGAGTTCAATTTCCAGGACCCACATGGTGGAAAGCAAGATTCTAAAGATTCTAGGCTACTGGGGAAGCTGGAGGGTGGGGTAGGTAGAAAAGACCCAGTGATCTCAGAGAACAGGACAATAGGCTGACTGAGTGAGACCCAGGAACGAAACACCCAGGGACCATCTGAGCTGTGGATCCTAATTTTAAAGTGAGATCCCACACCACAGTGTGGCTTTTTTCCTAAAGTCAAACTTAACAGGCAGATACTGGCACAGGCTTGGCAGGCTGAGAAACCCTGGAGACTGACACAGATGAGCAGCAAGGCTACAACGGAAGGGGACGAGTCTGACAAAGCATGCAGTGCAGGCTGGGTAAAGTGGGACAAGAGGACAGTTAAGGCTGGAGACTAACTGAGGCTCCAGTGGAATCTAACTCACTGGTGTTGGGACGGAGGAAGACGGCAGGAAGCTGGAATCTGAAGCGGTTACTGGCGATCCAAAGTCTTGGGTGTAATCAAAGAGTGGGTGTGTGAGACGGACCAAGAGCAAAGTTTAGTGGACAAAACAGTATAACAAGGGTGGTAAAGTTGCCAACAGCACACAGCTAAATAGAACACACAGTGAAACTGCACTTGGGAACAAGTAATGCAGACAGCTTCTGCCGGGCTCTCCTGCCTGCTCTTCTCTAGAGTGACTCCTGTCACGCTCATCGTGTTACCCGAACACCAGTGACAACACTCCTAACGTTCACCAATTCAACGCGCACTAGTGATTACAAAGATACGAAGAACACAAGATACCAAACAAACAGCATGTCTTGGGTTTCTACTGCTGTGAAGAGACACCATGACCATGGCAACTCTTTTGTGGTTGTTGTTTGTTTTTCAAGACAGGGTTTCTCTGTGTAGCACTGCCTACTGTAGAACTTGCTCTGTAGACCAGGCTGGCCTCAAACTCACAAAGATCCACTTGCCTCTGCCTCCCGAGTGCTGGGATTAAAGGTATGAGCCACCACTGCCTGGATTCCCCCCTCCCCCAACTTATTTTGTTTTCATGGCAACTTCTATGAAAAAGTGTCTAACTGGGGCTGGCTTACAGTTCAGAGGTTTGGTACATTATCATCATGGCGGGAAGCATGGCGGCATGCAGACAGACATGGTGCTGGAGAAGGAGCTGAGAGTTCTACATCTGGATCCATAGGCAGCAGGAAGAGAGACACACTGGGCCTGGCTTGAGCATTTAAACCTCAAAGCCCACCCCTAGTGACATCCATCCCCTAACAAAGCTACACCTGCTACAACAAGGCTACACCTCCCAATAGTGCCACTCCCTGTGAGCCTATGGGGGCCATTTTCATTCAAACCACCACACAGCAAATGATCACAGGCTGCTTTAGTAATGATTTAAGCAATGAGATACTGGAAGACTGTCTAGAAAGAACCCAGTTGAATACTGATTGGCATCTCATTCCAGATCCTTTAAAATAAAGCAGTTCCAGACATTTCCTAAACTCTGCAGCACAAAAGCTCCATCTTAATTATGTTTCTCAGAAGACATTTGTCAAAAAGACTGAGGGTATGATTTGTGTTAAGGTGCAAGATAGGTTGAAGATTGATTGGACTAAATAGGAAATAAATCAAGTGGAGATTTCCAGAGAACATTAAACATTACTATGCATTGATTTTTCTAACCAGTTCTTAGACTCAGATGTCACAAACTAGAAAGCAAAGCCAGACATGTTTTAAAACAGGTAAGGAGCAGGTGGGGTGGTGCATACCTGTGACCGCAGTGCTCAGAAGGCAGAGGCAGAAGGATGGAGAGTTCCAGAGCAGGTTGGTGAGATGGCTCAGGATTAAAGATGCTCACCAGCAAGCGGATGGCTTCAGTTGGATTCCTGGAACCCACATGGTGGAAGGAGAGAACCAACTTCTTTGCAAGTTGTCTTTTGACCTCCACGTGTGAATTATGGCATGTGCACATGCATGTACATACACATACAAACACACACACACACACATACACACACACATACACACACACACACTAAATAAATGTAATAATAATTCAAAAACCACTCCCCATAAACAAGAGAAACACCGCCCTCCAAACTGGGGAGGAATGCTGTAATAGTGTTGGTTAGGGTTTTTGTTTGTTTGTTTTTAATTTTGTCAGGTAAAGATTTCTTTTTAAAAAAGAACTATGTACGCCTTTAATCCCAGGACTCAGGAGGCAGAGGCAAGTGGAACCTTACGGGTTTAAGACCAGCTTGATGTACATCATGAGCTCCAGGACAGCCAAGGTGACACAGTGAGACATTGCCTCAAAAAATAAATAAATAAATAAATAAATAAATAAATAAATAAATAAATAAGAGAGATGACCATTATTTCATATAAGAAAACACATTTATATCAAAAGGAATGACAGAAGTAACCTCAGAATAAAGGACAGTCTTTTGTGTTAAGCTTATAATACTGTTAAAAAAAAAATAGGGGTTCTAGAAAAGAAAAATCATGTAATTATATTATAATCTCAAAACTAAAAGAAAAAGTGGGGCGGGGGGAAGAGGTTCTGCAATTGAGAAAGACACCTCTGGCCTCCACACACATTTGGACACATGTGCACCATGTATATACACACATACACAAATGCACACACATACAGTAGAGATGCTGGAATCCGCTGTCTAGATTAAAATCCACTCACTAGGGGGAAACAATAGTAAATACCTGAAGGTCACTGTGATAATCAAGCATAACACACAGAAAGCAACTGCTGATTCTCAGTGACAATGCCTAGATGTTTGTTGCTAAGTAATAGTAGCTCATTTTTATCATCTGGCTATGGATGAACAATGAAATGAACCAGATCTTTAACTGCTACTTAACAATTAGATCACATTAGACGCAACCGTAAAGCTTGAAATAATTAACTACGTTACTTATGGCTCATCACTTCTGACCATGACAAGGTGGCCATCTTGCACCTTAAAACTTTTCCTAGCACTGCTATTGTCATGGAATGCTGAGAATTAGTGTCTGTTGCATTGAAGAAACTCAAGCTCCAAATGAACACAGCAGCACATACACCACACCACAGCATTTCCCCAGAGACGTTCCTAGCAGGTCAGTGAAGTCAGGCTTTCCCACAGTGTTAGCTGTTCTTCCAGCTGGACTATCAGAATCAATTCTCTTGCTTCTCTGGACCTCAAGCAGAGCCCACTCCACCAATTTCTCAAAATCCTAAGCTCATGTAGCATCAGTATGTAGCCCTCTCCGTAAAAGCCAAGCCACCTCGATGATCAATTCCACTGGTGCACATCCCTCTATCTTTTCTCCCATTTATCTTCAGTAGGTTTCTTTTCCAAAGTTCTCTTCATTTCCCCAACTGCAACCCCTCTTAGAGTCTCTCCCAGTATTAGGAGGGTAACACTGCCTCTATGGGGGCATAGTCTTTGCTCTGCTCGAGCTCACCCGACAGGACCTGATTCTACTGGGAACCATGTGAGCCATTTCTCAGTATCTGCCCAAAAGTATATCATTGCAGTCTAGACTAGCACAGTACATCTTTCCCATTAGTTTGAGGGGAATCAGAAATACATTATTTCCCCTTCTAACTACTAGTGTCTTAGCTAAATCAACAATCTTTCAACAACATACAAAATCAGGATACACACTTAGACCCAGGTGTTAACATACCTGTAAAAATTGGGGTAAACTTCAAGAGATGTTAAGGTGTACATTACAGACAGTATGAAGTGATTACTGATCTAAAAGTCTACACAGAACAAGGCTTCACCACAATGACAGGCATTTCTAGCCCTACTGATGAAGATAACACACAAAAATATTTATAGGGCACGTAATAAGTTCATTATGATGTCCTAAAATAGAGTAATAAAAATTACATAGCCTTAGTTCTGCAACCCAAGGAATAAACAGTAATGTTTGCTGTTTAGAATCTTTGAAAATACCATCCAAAATGAGACATGTCAATGTGAGTTAAATAAACATTTTTTTCCTAGATGTCACCAGAGGCCAACTGCATCAAGGAAAAACTGTCAGCAAAATCACAGGCATTCAAAGGGGGAAACTCACTGTCAGGATGTCAATAAATTAGAAATGATCTCTATCAAATTAGCATTGAGATAGGAGTGCCTAATTCATTTCAAGGGTGGGGGCAGGATATGAATGATTAGTGATATTTAAAGGGGAATCCCAAGTGGCTTCCAGCTCAAACACAGACAACAGAGCTTGCCAAGGAGGAGTCTGTCGAGACCAGTGCAAGTCAGGGCATCGTCACAAGTCTTGCAAGCTTCTCTAAGCAGGTGTGCAAACCAGCTCTGAATGTTTAACACTAAAAAGTGCATGGACTTGTACAAAGTACAGTCCCAGTTATTATTAATATTTGATCTCTAAGTTTTCATAATTTTGCTTCTGTGTCTTTAAAAAGTATGAATTGGAACTAACAAATATAGTTCTACTTGACTTCCTCTTTTCAGAGTACAGGATGATTATGTTAAGAAACAGGTTTTTAAAAAAAGTTTACTTATTTATATTATTTATTTATTATGACACAGGGTCCATTTATGTAGTCCTGGTTGTCCTGGAACTTGTTATGTAGACCAGGCTGGCCTAGAACTCAGAGATCCGCCTGCCTCTGCGGCCCAAGGGCTGAGATTAAAGGCGTGCGTCACCACCGCCCAGCAAGATTTACTTCTGTGTGTGTCGTCATGCACATGTGAGTGCGAGGCTGGTGGAGGTGAGAGAGGGGCATTAGATCCCTGAGAGCTGGAGTTACAGGCCATTGTGAGCTGCAGGACAAGCTGGAAACCACTCTCAGGTACACGCTTTAAACATCTCTCCAGTGCCAGTTTTTGTTTTTCTAACCAGGCAGGAAAAACTTGGAGCACGACTTTCATCAACTTCTGTCTCTAAGAGTGTTGATCAGCATGGAAGGGAGGTCACCCTCCGCACTCCTGCATCTGTGTGCTTTCCAAATCCTTAAGGAGACATTTAAGATGAAGACCACTCAACTCCAGCCTCCATTCTCTTTACAGCGTTTTTTTGTCTGGGGGGGGGGGTGCTGCTGCAAGGGCACACTGAGCTCTGCTGTGAGTAGAAAGGGACCCGGGCCTGAGCACCAAGCAGCTGTGCTAGCTGTCTACCATCTGACTGGTCTAGATCCAAATTAGTCAACTGAAATTCAGTATAGATCTTCTCATCAGATAGCCTAGAATGAGAGATGGGATGTGTGGGGCAACCTTCCCAACTAATCTTTGCTGACACCCCCACCCTTTTACACTCCCTCCTAGGGTGTTGCCTGGTATTTCACGAATTCTTGATGACAAAGATCATGCTCTTCTGTAGCAGGTCCTGCCTTGCTGCCATCTGGCATCGTCTGCTTTCTGATCTCAGCAGTCTACAGTTTGCCCTTCTGTGTCCTCTGTCCCTCAGCCTTTAAGTTCTTGCTGCTCTACAGGACATCTGCTTCAGCCAAACCCACGGTCTGCTCTGGCAGACAACTCAGGGCTGGCTTCTTTTCCTTCACCTGGAACCTCTTCCTCACTCTCGTTCATAGTCTTCTGTTCCTCAGAAACCACAGCATCTGTAACCCCAGCACTCAGGAGACTAAAGATTGTTGGGATTTCAAGGCCAACCTGGGCTAAACAAGTGAGTTTAACGTCAGCCTAGGCTACCAAAGGGGGGGAAAATCACTTCCTTAATTAACACTATTTGACTTTGATCACATCTTTGGACTCAATTCTTCAATACCTATAATAGCAATTGTCAAAACAATGTGTATCAAGGCTGTACAGGGTTTATTTAAATGCGTATTTCCAGGCATCACTCTAAGAAACGGGAATTCATGAAGTCTGAAGGGGACCTGAGATAGGCGAATATGTAATATGTGCACCTCCATGCCTCTAAAAGCAAGGCACAGGACACACCAAGCGTAGTTAGAACTAATAATGTACCAGCTGTCGGAGCATCCCTGACTTCTTATTTCACTTCGTGTCTATGTTCTTGGCCTCCACTGAGTCACAAGCTGATAAGAAGACATTTCCTATCCTTTGACAATTGTAGCTACAGAAGACAGCAAGTCTAGAGAGATCAAATTATCAGGAGTAGATGGAAGTTTCCTCTACATGAGTGCAGCGGGAGCGATAAGAATTTGCCAGAGATGGTTTTCCCCAGTGGTAAATTCAATGGAGTGAAGACAAAACGATGTCTAAAATGTGAGCACATTTAGTTCTAGCCTGCACTGGGAGACCGATGTGTCTACCAAAGGACCCACACTGGCAGTACTCCCCTCAACCCTGGGTGCCCAACTTAGAGTAACTATAAACAGACGTTAACGTTCAGAGAAGTGGACAGGAGGGTAAAGGGCTAAAACAGGAAACAACCTGATTGGGAAATGAGCCTTAGAGAAAGATGGATCTGAGGAGGTCTGAGATGAGCAGAACTGTTTTCTTTACAGACTTTAAGAACTTTCACAAAGAAGGAGAAGTAGCATTATTCTCCTTCTGTGTGGTCTCAGGAAAACCAGAGCTGGTCCCAGAGATGTCTCACTTAACCTAGGAAGTGCCACCTGGAGTGGCAGAAGTCACTCAGGAACAGAAGGCAGGAGTGTGGGCTAGCAGAGCCCCAGGACCCAGTGCAATGCGGAGCCCACACAAAGCTGACGGTCTCTGGTGGGGCCAGCTAATCCTGCAGGGATCTGAAGTAAGTACTCCAGGATGGCGTCTCAGTTATGTGTGACTAGTACCAGATAGAAGCAACTTAATGAAGGAAGAGTTGTTTGGGCTCAGAGTGAGTGTCTGCCTCAGTCATTCTCTATCTGTTTTTTAAAAGACTTATTTATTTATCTTATGCGTATGAGGGTTGTCTACATGTGTGTATGTGCACCACATGTACGCCTGGTGCCTGAAGAGGCCAGAAGAGGGTGTCAAACTGCCCTGCAGCTGGAGTTACGGATGGCAGTTAGCTGCCATATTGGTGCTGGGAACTGAACCCAGGTATTCTACAAGACCAGTAAGTGTCTTAACCACTGGGCCATCTCTCTAGCTCACTACCTTATTTTTGAGACAGGGTCTGTTGCTGAACCTGGAACTCACTGATTCCATGTGGTTATACTGACTGGATGGTGAGCCCCAGGGCTACCCCTACCCCAGCACTGGAGTTCCAGAGGCCAAACTTAGTTTTTGCACAAGTGCTGGGGATCTGAACTGAGGTTCTAATGCTTGTGTGGCCAACACTTGACCACCGGAAGCATCTCCCTGGCTCCCATTTTAAGTTTTTCTAAGTCAGTTCAAATGGAACTGCTAAACTTCTTCATGTCTCTGACCTGCATACTGTTCAGTCATGGGGTGGTAAAGTGGGTGGAAATGGAAAGGTTCCATTTGTTTTTCATTAGATAAATTCAGACTATCTACTCACTGGTCTGTGAGGGCACTAAGTTAGCAGTGGTGTCTATGTAAAGCACAAACTGGTCCTCAGTGCTGAGACATAGTAGTAGGATGCTTAGAGCTGTTCTTTCGTTAAGTTAGGAAGGCTTGTTTTCGGGAGCGACCATTATTAAGCTAACAGTTCTGCACTTTCACACTGAGTGTAGGGAGGAGGGAGGGGAAGGGCAAGGGGAAGCTCTTTGTTAGCATCTTCACACCTACAGACACTTTCAGATAGTAACTTGCTTCTATGGACATCATCTGTTCTGGTAATGTGCCTGTGTTTACCAGTCCTTATTTCACAACACGAAGCTTTTAGATACTCACAGATAATAATGTATGATAAAAGAGGAGCCAGTGAATTAAACAATTAGCAAATTCTTTTTGTGAAAATTAAGAGAAAAGAAACATCTGGGATGTGGCACTGTTAAACTATCTCTAAGCAGTCTTATCAGTACTCCCTAGGTTGTTAAGAAGCAGAGATGCATTCAGATATATCCACATTTACACTGTGATTATAACCACTGATACATGGTGCCTTTCTTTTGGCTGGAGTATAGGAATACAATATTAAACAATTAATGAAAACATTGCATATGCAAATATTATGACAGTGCAAATCTGATACTGAAGTGTCTTAAAAATTTCCACTCAAATGCCATGCACCTTGTTTTAAATTAGGCATTACGTGAACAGAGTATGTAGCTGTCCACCTGCCAGTATGTACCTCCAGAGGTCTAATGGCATTTTGATTTTAAGATTTTTTGTTTTCATGAAAGATAATAAAATATACCTTCAATTTCATTGGTATTATATCCTTCGTTATAAAAATGCTCAAGGCTTTGGGACTTGTATATTAGTAAATATTCATGATATATGGGAAAATTGAGATATATACATAAGCTCAGGCATGTAGAAATGTATATTTGTTACATAAGGAATAAAAGGATACATCAAAATTGTTGGTAGTTAGGCAAGTTTTCTAGTGCTTTGCTTCTTGCAATTTTCAGTATTCTATGAGCATGCTGACCCTCAAGAGTTGAAAAAATATAAACATTATTTTTAAATAAGTAAATAAATAGTAAATGCATACAGGATCCAGGAAGCTAGAGATTAAAGTAACTACAAAATGGAAGGACTATCTAACCTAAATGTTTTAATATAGTCTTTGATTTATTTTATTTTACTTAAAAATTAACCAATATGCAAACACATCAAGTTGTACCTGTTAGGGATACCGTGTAGTGTTTGAAATGTGTTGTGTAGTGTCCAAATCAGGCTGAATCATTAGTGTGTTCTCTCATGCAGTCACGAAGTTCTACGACAAGGTACTGTTCCTCCTCTCTGTAGGAAAGAGCATGGAGCCTAAATGATTTCCTCATGGAGACATGTAGAAAGAGGCAGATTTGGCTCTTGACCACCAATCTACCTGACAGGGCTGAACCCCCAGGGAGGCTCAGCTACTGCTGGAGCTGGGTCTCAGCTCTGCTTGGTCCTCATTCAGTGCACTTGAGGCACTGCCTGAAAATCTGTATTCTTTTAAAGCCTCAAAAATTCTTATGTATACCAGAGAAAGAGATACCATGTTACTGAATAGGAAAAGCATCAGAAGAGATGGGAGACACTTGAAATAACTCCTCAAAATGAAGAAATATGGTGGGTGCAATGCTTTTGAATTTGGTATGTGCCCTCCAAGGCAAATGTTGAAATGTTGAGAGCTGTGGGGATGTTTAAGAGGTCACTGAATTGCCAGGTATGGTGGCACACATATTTAATCCCAGCACTGGGTAGATAGGTTGATCTCTGTGAGTTCAAGAATAACCTGGTCTACATAGGGAATTCCAGGACAGCCGGGGCTACATAGTGAGACCCTGTCTCAAAAAACCAACAACAACAACAAAAATAAACTAGTGTTACCATAACACATCTGGGGGTGGAGATGTGGCTCAGGGGTAAAGAGCACTTGCTGTTCTTCTAGAAGACCTGAGTTTGAGTCCTAGTGTCCACATGGTGGATCACAACCATCTGTAACTCCAGTTCCAAGGGATCCAATGCCCTCTTCTGACCTCTGTGGACACCAGGCATGCATGTGGTATACAGATATACATGCAGGCAAAACACCCATACACATAAAATAAAAATAAATAAATGTAAAAAATGTTTAAAGAGGTCACGAAGTTGTTAAGAGGGAGCAATGGCCCCCTCGAGGAAGTGGGCTAACTAACGTGTTCGCAGTGGGTGACCCTCGCTTTTGTGGAACTGATCAGTTACTCTACGAGCTCCTGCAAGGAGTGCCTTCCTGTACATGTCAGCTCTTCTGCACACGTCTGCTTGTCCTTCTGCCTTTTTCCTGTGTTAGGATCGAGCACGAAGCCCTTACCAGCTGCATCTGTCTGATCTTGGACTTCCAGCTCTTATACCTGTGAGCTAACTATGCTCCTTTTCCTTTACAGGTGGACCAGTCTCAGGTATTCTGTTATAGCAACAGGAAATAGAGCAAGAAGTGGGGGTCTTCAGAAGAGAAAAATGGGTGGGGTATCTGCTTTCAAATGCTGGGGATATGCGGTCAAGGTATCACACTCAACTTCCCTAGATATCTGCTCAGTCTCTAGTAAGCAGTTCTAAACCTGTGGGTCGTGACCCCTTTGCTGTCACATTTCTGATATCCTACATTTCAGATATATTACGATTCACAGCAGTAACAAAATTATAGTCGTGAAGTAGCAACGACATCATTTCTTGGTTGGGGATCCTCACAACATGAGAAACTAAAGAGTCGCAGCGTTAAGAAGACTGAGAACCACTGCTCTAGTACATAATCAAGAACTGTGCTAAGCAGAGTTCTTCCAGGACACAAGATGGCCTCTGTGAGAAGTAGCTCTGTACTAAAAATCAAAGCTACAACTATGGGAAACAAGCTTTTAAAATGCCGAGAAAGCCAAAGGCAAACAACTACCTCCAGTGGGAGCATGTCTGTGTGAAAATTCTTCCACAGACAGTCAAGCTGTGCTGACGAGAGCCTGTATGCGCGGCCTTCGTGTTCCACTGGAATGAGGCACTCCCACGATGGCAATTCCACCAAGCTGGTTCCTGCTCAACCTTCCCCTCTCCAGTGATGTAGAAACTGAGACCCAAAAGGAAACACTTACTAGTTTAGTTTGAGATTTACTTTTGGGTCTCGGACGAGTGCCCCAACACTGCCCATCAGTGTGCCTTGACATTTTTAACATTGCCACTTCTCTTCACTCCCTATTGTCTGCTTTCATCCATGTGACAGCTTGACTTCAAAAAAGGAAATCTAAAGTTGGCACAGTGGGATCAGCCTGTACTCTCAACACTCAGGAAGCTGAAGCAGGAGGATTGCCATTACCTCTAGGCCAGCCTGGGTTACAGAGTGAGACCCTGTCTCAAAAAACCTATAGTAAAAATGATAATAATACATAAAAAGGAAGGCTAGCTTTGCCAATGCATACAAAGATGGGTATAATTACTAATGCTCTCTGATTCAGCAAGCCCACTTCCAGGAATTTATCTGAAAGAACTACCGTTAGGCTGGGCAGTGGTGGCGCACACCTTCAATCCCAGCACTTGGGAGGCAGATGCAGGTGGCTCTCTGTGAGTTTGAGGCCAGCCTGGTCCACAAAATGAGTTCCAGGACAGCCAGAGCTGTTACAAAGAGACACCCTGTCTCAAAAAAACAAAATAAAACAAGCAAAAATAACTATGGTTAGGCAGAAATATATAACTCCAAGGGTGTTTGTCATAAATGGTATATAACAGTGAAAATCTCAAAAATTATAGGAGACTGATTAAATAACTGATGGTATTAGCATTTTATGAAACAGAGTGTTACCTATTTTAAAAAAAAAGTCAATGTGTTGTATACGGAGAAAAACCAGTACAAAATGAAAAAAAAATGTGTGTATATAAACACATGCACAGAAATACAACAAAAACTAACAGAATGATACACTGAAGAATACTAACCTTTTCACTTTCTAAAAATAGTTATTCTCTTACTTTTCTTTCTGGTCACCTGTGCTTTTGAAACATAGTGAACATAAATTACTAATGTTTTCAGAAACAGAGCTAAGTGATCCATGAAAAGTCAAGGGACTTTTTATGACTAGGTTAAAAATGACTAGGTTAAAAAAAATGTCTCCCCAAACTTGTGGGCCCAGCAGGGAACCTGCAGTGACTGACAGGGGCAAGAACGGGCTCTGTGAATCAACCTTAGACTCCAGAAGACTGAAGCTTGCTCTCAAGAATTTCTCAATCAAGTTGTGAAATCTGAAATTTAAAGAAGAGCCAACAATAAATCAGATCGTTTACGTGTCTGAGTCACCAAGCCTAAAGGGCACCAGACTGGGGGCCAGGCCTAGACTCTACCTGACTGTGACTTTAGCCTAAATAAGGTGCCGGGTCTCCTGGGAGCCTGGTGTTGCCCAGAGTGAAATAAAAATGAAAAGGAGCACTTCTTAGCCTGGTGTTGGTGGAACTCGAAAGGATGTATCTTTATGTCGGTATATCTGCTAATCAAGGCAATGCCAGACTAGCGATCTCTGAGGTCCCCACTCCAATACAGTCTCGATCTGAGTCAACGCGACAGCTCCTGACGCACTGAAACCTGTATGCACAGATACATACCCACTTTTGGTTTCTTCACAGAAAGGGAGAGGAGTACTGAATAACGCAGGATGGGTGACAAGCCACTTGAAAAAAAATCCCCACAGCTTGCCAGCAGCCACGGAGAACAGAAAGAAAGCATTTACTAGTAAGAGGCTAAACCCATGTCCGGTGAAGATAACAGAAAAAATGAATCTACACAGTGTCTTTCGCTCAATTTCCGTCTGTCCTTCCAAATCATATTTTCTTCAAATTCATGATTTTCTGAAAGCAGAATTATACCAATACCAGCTCAAAACATTTTTTAAACAATGATTTTCTTTTTAGAAAATATACAGAAAGGGCTCAGTCTTTGAACTGCAGCTATAAACTACAGTCTTTCACTCCAAAGATGGATCCCACTAAAGCTATTCCCACTTATGACACACACAAATCTTCAACAACTGAGTTCCACAGCCACCTTCTATCAGTGTGGTCGGCCTGCTACAGCCAGATAAAGAAGAGCATCTGCAGAGAATTTGTGGTGCAGGTAGGTAATCCTGACTTTCTTTTTTTCTAAGCTTATTGAAGCCACAGTTGGGTCCTAAATAAGATCCACGGAGGAAGTGACGTAATTTGGTAGCAGAAAGAAAAGTAAGAAGTCAAACAGCATGTGGGGTGGCAACGCACTCCTGATGGGCCTGTCCTGTCATAACCACACATAAACAGTCGAAAGGCTCTTAAGTCTAAGAGTCCTCTCGTGGCAGAGTACTAGACAGGTTTTTAAAACAAAGCACTTGAAAAATCAAAGAAACTGTGGACAAATTAGAATAGATACACATGTAAATAGCATAGAAGTTTAAGGTATAGATGCATGGACCTTTGTATAGACCAGTGTTTAGTCACTGAAGTAGGAACAGGATTCAAACTATGCCTTTCTTATACTGCATTAAAGCAAAGCCGATGCTGCCGAACTCAAAGTCACAAGTAAATCTCTGAGTATTTGATACATTACTTAAGCATTTCTTTCAAAGTAATATTGCACAATATTTGTAAAATGATATGTAAAAGGGATTAACCCCTGTCTAATGTCTCTAAATCCTTCTCTTCCCACACACCTTAGCATCACATCTAGCCCATGGTAGTTCTTATTTTTTTTTTTAACTTATTTCGTGTTGTGTGTGTGTGTGTGTATGCACATGTGGTGGTCAGAGAAAACTTGCAGGAGTTGGTTGTCTCCTTCCATCACATGGATTGCATGGATCCAACTCAGATCATCAGACCTTTACCCATCTCACAGGCCCATGTTAACTCTAGAAAACAAAGAAAACCCAAGTTCCTTGTAGGCATTTTTAGAGTATGAGCATATTAAACATATCAAAGGTAGGTTGCTCTAATAACAAATTGTATGGAACTCTGGTTAAGTCTTATTGAATCGAGGTAGTACTCTTCGACTGAGCAGCTGAATCCCAGGCCACATTTGTTAACAGGACTGATTCTTCGACCTCTTTTTCTGGCACCGTACTCTCTATATCTACCAATGTGTCTGTTGTTTTTCCAACTCAGTATATCACATATAAGAAACTCACAAGATTTATAGCAGTGGCAGAGCATTTATCAGTCTCTCTGATGAGATGTGACAAAGAGAATACAAATCAGCCCAGGTTTGAGTTCACAAACAGAAGAGGATCGCCAAGTGTCCCCTTGACTACCTATCAACAAACACTATTCAGAATGGGTAATTACAAAACAGCCTAAGACGATAATCCCAGGTGTTAGCTTTTCTCAACAGCAAGGAAAGGTTAAGATGAAAAGGAAACATCTCAACACCTGATTAAAGGGATCGGGCTCTACATTTTTGCCCTTTATAGAGTTACAACGCTTAGCAGTGTTGTTAAACCAAGCATTGTCTATGGAGTACAAGTAAGGTACCAGGTTAGAAAATGTTCACGTTAATGCCACCCTGACAATGAGCCTACCAAGAAATACTTTTGTGGGTTAGAACACAAGGCTCAAAGAGTTTGGGGACTAGTATCCTGAAGCATTTCCTGGTCCAGGGTCACATAGGGATAAGCAGTAAAGGAAGACTCTAAGCCAACCTTCTGCTGTACCCAAGGACTTTCTCCCTGCCGAGGATCGTGGGCTAATTTACCACTAAAGGGCATGCAGACAGACAATCTTTCTAGTGCTATTTATCTTTTTAAGAAAATAAAATGCTATCCATGTTTTATCATGGAAAAAAGACCAAGATACACTATTAGAAGTCACAGAACAGTAGTTGTTGTGATCTTATTTAAAAGAAAGTAAAAAAAAAAAACAACTATATATGAGTAGACAGAGCCAAATATGCACGTGTGTATAAATATTCATGAAAGGGTCTAAAAACACTCACTGATGTTACAGTGACTACTTCTGATAGAAACTGGAAAGGGTACAATGGAGATCTTATTCTTTTACTCTGCACATTGGCATTGCTTTATGAGGCTAGGTTACTTTTTATAATCTGTAAAGCAGAAAATACAAGTGTGTACATACAAGTAATGAGTGCTGTGCCCTTCCTCACCCCTGAGCTGATGCTTTGACCCTTGAACTGTTCTTCTAACACCCATACATATGAACAGCCATTGTCAAACCAAGAGCAGCCGAGCAACAGCAGCTGAGCAATGCCTAAGAAAACTTGCCCCCTTCCTATTTCTAGAATGGAGATCTAGCTGGAACCATTCCAAGAAGTCTTTCCTAGAGCAAAAATGAATTGAAGAGTACCTATTCAGACTTAATAAGGAACCAGCACCACCTTCCCTGCTCTGACTTGTAGAAGCCAGGGTTCAGCATCACTCTTCTATGTACGTGTGCTTTCTCACATGGCCTTCCTCATGAGCCTGGCTCCCAGGGTGTCTTGTGTTTCATGTACTGCTCTGGGATATACAAATGCAGTGTTGTTCCCAGAGAGGCTGGAAGCATCTTGAGGGCAGAGCAGGAGTGTAAGTGTTCCATTTAGTTCAGATTAATCAAGCTCCTGTCGTTTACTCATTTCTAGAAAATGTTTAGCTAGGCAATAAGCAACCATCACACAGCAGAGCAATGCATACAAGAACATATGGGATGCACAGGAAGCATACTAAAGCCGGAACACTCTGGAAAGTGCCAGATCAAAGCCGAGGCCTGAAGGGTGAACAAGACCTGAGCAAAATGATGGTCAAAACATGCCCCAAGATACAAAGGGAAGAGACAGTAGCACAGCAAATTAGAGGCACTGAAAATAGCTCACTCTGGCTGGAACCCAGCGCATGGGGGAAGGGTGCAGGCCCAGATGAGGCAGGAAAGTTTGGCAGCTGCCAGAACACTCAGGGCTTGTAAACTGTGCAAGGAGTTACGGCGAGCTGCTAAGGAGTTTGAAGCAGTGGAATGACAGGCTCAGACTTGCCTTTTTATTAAAAAAAAAAAAAAAAAGCACTCCAGTTACAGTGTGGAGAATGGATTAGAGAAGGGCAAGACTGACACTCACGCAGCAACTCAGGCCAGAGACACTGGTGTCCCGAAGAGTGGCAGGGTGAGGAGGAGAGAAGTGCCAGACCTGATCAGTGTCTGCAGCACGGACGGTCTGTTCCACGACTGACCAGAAATGGCACCCCATTTCCAGGCAGAGAAGGGAGCTAAAAAAGGGGCCTCAGCTTTGAGCTATCATACTTCCAGGAACAGACAACTCAAAAGTGGAAGTATGCCTGGGGAGGAAGGCTGCATCGGGATGAGTTTAATTTAGAACTTCCTGCACGATGGTGGAATAACCAATAGGTTAATGTCTACGGAAACCCTGAGCTCTAAACTGAGGCAGAGAAAGAACTCACATGTTCTCTAATAAGAGTTAATAGCACAAAGACACTAATTAACACTATGGAAGTGGACACGATCCATCTGAGGGAAAATACAAAGTAAATAAAGAGATCTAAAACAGACCCCTGAGGACCCCTCACACACACACACACACACACACACACACACACACACACACACACACACAAAATCTTAAGGGACGCAAAGGGGATGGGAAAGGGGAGGCAAGGAGATAAAAAAACCTGGAGAGAAGCCAAGTCAGGGGACAGTGCAGTGCCAACGGGTGCTCCCTGAGTACATGCAGACTGACTGACGGACGCTGGCCAGATTTAACTGTCAGAATTCTGGCTTTCTCCAGCTCTGCTTCCTGTTCCTTTTAGTGTTGAGAAGATGCGCCATGGCATCTTCCCACTGCCCTACAAGTAGAACTTTATGACTTCCTTATTTCCCATATCTTCTCACACGGCCTGGCTGTCACTTCCAAGGCCGTCATCCGCAATGCCTCATCACTCACTTCTGCCAGCCTCGTTTTCACCACCATCCTGTTAGTGCCGTGATGGGCAAGGTTCTGCACACTGCATAGACAACCAGCACCCACCATCTCCCAGACCATGGGCCTTCACCTCCTTTCCAGTGACCCCTCACACAGGACAACTGTAACAACTCCCCTAAAGTGTTAACTTGAATTGCATCACTGCACTGCTGAAAAGTCTCTGATAACTTCTCCTTATAATCATTTGTTCAATTATCTCATTTATCTGATAACTGTTTACCTGTATTTGTCCATGTTTCTCAAACCATCTAAACTACCTATGGTCTACACGTTTCTTTTAAAACTTTCAATCTATTACAATATTTTTATAAAATACAATTTAAAACATCATAGTAATGTCAAATTGCCATAAGCATTTCCAATCGCTTACTCTCAGTCTCTCAATATTTATCTTATCACAGACTGGTAATGGTGGTTCCTGGTCTGACAATGGCTGGTGGACTACATTCCCAATAACCCGATGCTGACAGTTCATGGACAGATGACAGTATGGCTATTTCCTTCAAAGTCTTTCAGCATATGCAGGCTGATTCTGCCAGCCAGGTGAGACATTACTTAACTAACACTGGGTGGATAGCAAGGGAAGAATCTCCTAAGGAGGACAGATGCTGCTAACCCTCTGATGATGTGTGATGTACAGGGTGAGTTCCTTATAGCAAAGAATAACACACCCTGAAGTATGCACCGGGCAAAGATCAGGAAACCTTGCCTTAGGAGTATGATGCAAACAATTACAGTACATTAAGAATGACAGCTGGGCCGGGAGGTGGTGGCGCACGCCTTTAATCCCAGCACTCGGGAGGCAGAGCCAGGCGGATCTCTGTGAGTTCGAGGCCAGCCTGGTCTCCAAAGCGAGTTCCAGGACAGCAAGGTTTAAACACAGAAACGCTGTCTTGAAAAACGAGAGAGAGAGAGAGAGAGAGAGAGAGAGAGAGAGAGAGAGAAAAGAAAGAAAAAAAGAAAGAGAGAAAAGAGGCCAGTCTGTCTGGAAGGTTATGTCAGGGACAGAAAAAGTTTCACTGATTCACAATCTTGACAACTTGATGCCTTGACTTTCAAATCTTATATTGTTTCCCAACACCAGGACTGCTACACTGCTCTGAGCTTCGAATTCTCTACCTTCCCTAGCTGTTTCTCTATATGGACAGCCGTCCTTTGCCTCCTGCTATCCAAGGTCACTGGCATTTAAGTTCTCGCTCCTCCACGAAGCCTTTTGTGAATTTCCTTAAGTTCCTGGACGAATTCCTCTGTCTACACTACTTGGTTGGTGCTTAATCACACGCTGGCTTTGACGTCATCTAGTAGGTTCTGTTGTTTAACTTTAAGTGGTCATTGGATGTTGATTATGTTTTGTGTCTAGGTTGATAGCTTACTAAAGACAATGTCTCTGACACAGCATAGTAATCACTTCCTGCATTATGCGACAACTGGTGCTAAAAACACACCTTAAAGGTGGCACTACACACAAAGCATCGCAGTCCTACTGCCTGCTCTTTACGTGTCCAGTTCGTGACAATCCGAACACATCAGATTACGAGAAAAAGTAATTTACGGTGTACAGGTCAGCTAGCTTCTGTACTGAATGATTATCTGGCCCAACAGATTAATGATACCATGGCTGAAATAGCTGTGGCCAATGCAAAGATCACCTCCAAGGTTGCTCCAAACTGGGTTCAAGAAGACTCACTACAATGATCTCACATGGTGGGCTTTCATGAGAGAAGAATGTAGGGGTCAATGGCATGAATTCTGAGGCCATGTTGGGTTCAAATCTGCCCTTACCATTTACTATGGGTCTTGGATTAACTACTACTCTGGGCCTCAGTTTCCTTCTCCATAAAATGGGAACAATACAGTACACGCCCTATAAGGTTATCGTGAGGACTGAATAAGTTAATATACAAAGTACAAGCCAAGTATGTAGAATAGAGTCTCCCACTTCACAAGTACTAGTTATCATCACCATGAACAATCTAAGGTATGCAAGACAGAAGGGGCAGGTGCTGTTTTACATGGGAGTCACAGAGAGTTGAGTCTTCAGTATTAAGGAGTCTTTGAATAGTGAAGATAAATTTGGACATAGTTCTTCAGGTGTCAGAAATTCTGCTCTCCCAAGTCACCCTTCTGCTCTCTCCTCACATGCCTCTTCAGCCGCCCACCTAAAGGCCTTGACACAAGTGCTCACCCCTTTAGAGGGAGGACAAAGGACTTAACACTCATCACTATGTGGGAATTACTGGGAGGAAGCAGTTGACAGGAAGTTATTACCTATCAAGAAACCCTTCCTCCTTCAGTAGAGCAGGACAGGTGTCTCTGTCCGCCCTCTGTCACGCTGCCACCAGGGTCCTAGGAATCCAGCCTAGAACCCTATGCGCTTTGTGAAAGCCAAGGACAGACCTGTGCTCAGTACTGAGGGCCATCCTGAGATAGCCTGTGCTAGTATCTGTTTGCTTATTTTTCAAACTGTACATTAGAGATACAAACTCCCAATAAAATACACAAAGGGAAATAGAAAAGAAACATGATCTCCGTTTGGTCCTCTCCTCCTTCTCCTAGAGGTAAACATTTTCTTCCTATTCAATGTGTCCTTACGGACTTCTATATGGCATTTGTTTGTTTGTTTGTTTGTTTTACACCTTTTTAATAACATAAGCATGTCTGTGCATCTGGAGCAAATCGAGTTCACACGGGTTCACCTGTAGTTTACAGGTTGTGCACCACAGCTCGGCTAGTTTTTTCCTTACTGGTGGACATTCAGGTCAATATTGTAGACTTCAACTTTGGATTTTTGTGTGTTTGCTGGTTTGTTTGGCTGTTTGCTGCTATTGGGGATTGAACCTAGCACCTGATGTATGCTAGTCTAGGCCTCTACCACTGAGCTACATCCCCCAGAGATCAGAGTTCAACTTTGTAAAGATCCAGTTATTGGCTTATAAGGCACACCACTGTTAACCAGAAATCTGACCCACTGTGTACTCTACCAACTGTACTGTTTTGCCAAAAGATTTAGTTTCAAAAGTCTGCTTACAAACTTTAACATGCCAGATGAATTTAAATATAGTCTGACTTTGAGATATAGATACAACTACATTATTCCTATTCAAATATAAATGTAACTTAAGAGTTAAAAATCAGGGGGATTAGGTGTTGTGGTACGTGTCTCTAATTCCAGCACTCAGGAGGCTGAGGCAGGAGGGTCAAAAGTGTGAGGCCAGCCAGGGCTACACAGTAATTTCCAGGCAAGCCTGGGCTATAAAAGAAAGGGAAGGAAGAAGGAAGAGCAGGAAAGGAGCGGGGAGGGGAGGCAAACAATGGGGAATCAACCAAGGTAAAAGGGATTTCTACATGCAAAAGGCTACCTTACCTACAGGTGTTTTATTTTGTTTTGTTTTAAGCGTATACCCTTTGCCACTTAAATCCCGCTGTAGAGACTTTGGAAGTTACAAAATCATAAACTATTTTCATTAGAAACAAACAAAACAAAACAAAACAAACCTTTCTAATGCCTCTGACCTGAAGTGAGAATTAGTAAGTCATTGCATTCCTCATATCCAGTGCAAAGGCAGGAAGAGGAGTGTGCATCTCCCAATGGCGAGCAACTGCTTTCTCTTCCTTTGCTAATAAATTACAGGCAGACCTGAACAGATGTCAGGCTGGCATTCGAAAGCTAAAATATAGCTGAAAAGCAAGTTATGACTAATACAAGGAAAAAAGATGAATGTCAGAAACCTTCGTGTCCCCCCCCCCCCTTTTTTTTTTCAAATTTCAGATAAGCTCTTTAGCCTCAGGGCTCTGTTTACAGAGCCCCGAGTTCGCTGAGATGTCTTAACCCCCATTTAAATTGCAAGCTCTCCTCGTGAGTGGGGGTGTGAAAATGCATTTTCAGAGTGTCAGTGTTTATGTTAATCTTAGCAAGAACTCCTTTTCTCCCAAAGATGGCGTGCACAGAACCCCGCGCCCTTTCTTCCCGTTTTATTTGTGCTGGTTGTAGCACGTGAAAGATGTCTGGGTGTGACTGAAGGCTCCGTATCCTCTCTCCTTCTGAGGAACTCAGTCTCCTTAGAGCACACAAGAGCTGCTTTCCTCTTTAATTTCAAAAGGTTGGAAACGGGCTTAGTCAGGGAGGGACAGGGAAAGGGGACAAAAAGAATGCAGTGTCAGTCTCAAAGAGTGGGTCACAAGTCCTTAGGAAGGGGCTTTCACCTTGGTGGCCTGGACACCCAGAGTCCACCTGTCCGTGAAAGGCAGTGAATCTGTAACCCTGGGTCCCGCCAACCTTTCCCCCAGCTCTCCAGACACAGCACCTGCCCATGGGGAGATGTGGTCCTACTCCCAAGACGGTGTCCGGCCGCTGAGTAGCCTGTCAGCCTTTATTCCAGTGTTCTTAAAAAGGATTTGTTCTTTGGCTCTAACACTTACAGTTTCGAGGTTATTGCCAGGGATGCTGAAAAATGAAGTTTCTTTGTAGAAACACCTTTTGCCAACATAAGAGCTACCGTGAGAAGGGACGTGATTCGTCGCTCACTCATCCTGAGTATTCTCCACGAAACTGCATGCAAGGATTAAGTGCGGTAAATGTCTGGACAGGACACCTGGTAACCAGCCATTAACCACTGAGCCCACTCACCTAACCTTCCAAGGCTAGCTTCTGATGCTCACGCCACTATGCTAGGACACAAATGGTGGCACTGTTGTCCCCTGGAGGAAGGACTAAAGGGAGCTGTCGGTTAAGCATCATCGAGGAGCTGGGAGACAATCTAACTATTTGATGTTCACCGGGTGTCAGACAGAGGTGTAGTGTTCACCATTTCCAATAATGGCCTACCCCGCTTGTGTCTGAGTTAGCCTAATTGCTACAGACAAGACAAAAAGGACATGGGGGTGGGAAATAGGCTGATTAGACACAGTAACAGAAATCTCAGCTGACATTCGCCATAAATGAGGCCTTTTCTATCCCCACACATAGCCATCATCCCCCAGTCTCTAGAATTTTATGTGGCTGATTTTCTCTTTAAGGATTTCCTTAGTTTTAATTCTATAACAATTGTTTTAAAAAGCAGGAAGGTATATACCATGTATTGGAAAGTACCTGAAGACAGAGATGCTATACCAGACTCAACGATGGCCGTTTTCACGTTTGCTACTCATCCGCTCTCTACTTTTACCTCACAACTGTGTCTCAGTTAAACCCCTTAGTCATCTCAAATCCCATCACAATATTTTGTATGTTTCTAGTCTCTATTTTCAGTTTTTAAAAAGAAATATGAAATTTTACAACCAAATGAAAGACATAATTTACCTAGAGACATGACCATCAGTCTCATAAATACGATGGCCAAAGAAAATTAATGACATCTCACTTTTTAAATTAGAAATATTAATATACATATATGTACATATGCAAAAAATCCAATTAATATTCTTATTTCAAAGGAAGTCTAACTCCAGACTTTACAGGAAAGACAATATGCTAAGCCCAAATTAAAGTTTTCTGCTTACAAATGTCTAATAAGCTACATAATTATTTTCTAAATATTTTTCTCATTTTAATTGATTTAACTAATCATACACTAATTATTAAAACCAAGAAGTATATTATTAAATCTACTTAGTGATCAGGAGTGAGAAAAAAAATCAGCCAATTTTATTTCTACCTAGCAGATTGAGGAACACAGACTATTCATAAAGGAACATGTAGAATTTTATTTATATTTGGTTTGATTGTTTCAGCCTTTTGTCAAAGATCAAGTGTATACATGATTCCTATGTAGCACTTTTCACTTTTTACCAAGCCAATTGGTAGCTGTGGGACCAAATTCTTCTGGGAGGGCAATGAAATACTTTATTAATTCCCCCAAAATTTAAAGAAAAGAAATCTACCTAGAAGATAACTCTTTCTCCGACATAAACCCTGAGCAGCAGAGCTTCCTTTTTAAAAAAGTTGCTCAGGCACTTCCTTTAAAATAAAGTAAACAGCATTTTTTTTGTTTTTTGTTTTTGTTTTTTGTTTGTTGTTGTTGATTTATTTTTAAATCAGCTCAAAAGCCAAGGCAGCTTTACAGCAGGGTCTCATTTAAATTAAACTGATAATACGTGCCTCTTGACAGAAGAAAGTCATGGCCGGGTACTTTTAAAAGGATAAAACTTTTTTTTTTCTGTCTTAAAATAGTATAAGTGTAATAAGAAAACAAAGCCATAAAAAGGGCTCTGGGGAGAGGCACTCAAAATTCAACTCTGCAGTCCTCGGTCAGCAAGTACAAACACTGCCTCCAGTTCATTTCATCTAAAACCCATCAGCCACAGATCAGATTCCAGGGTAACCATCAACTGAGAGGTGGCAGAGTCACAAACCCAGTCAGCCTCAGTCAGAGGCCCGTGAGCAGGGGACACAGAGGACGCCGGTGCCTGAACAATGGGCTCCTCGATGCTGGGGAGACATTTACAGTAGCACACTCACGGAGCAGCACCCTTCAGGAGCAGCTGTTTTCCTGCTTGTGGGCTGGACCCCACAAACGGTCAAAGACACACAGCATCCTTATCCTCTGGCCTCAGTCATGAAACCAGTAAAAATAGTCCACAAGAATAACTTGGAATATTTAGAACCATCTGTTTTTACCAAAAATATATTTAAATAATATTTCCATGTCTTGATCAAAACACCTTAAGTACTTATTGGTTCTCAAAACACACTTTAAGGGACAGTGACCGGCCACATTTCTTCCAACTTTCGAGGTTAGTGATTTTTTTTTTTTTTTTAATGGATTTGGCCTTTGTGTTTTCCAGATAAGGAGTATGTCACTGCCATTTCAAGGTGTATAAAACTCAGGTGATGAGGGTCTCTGTCATTTTGACTTAATCCAATTCTAAACTCGACCTTTACCCAGTGAACAGGTGTGTGTTACCCTTGTAATTTACTAGAGCGAGCAACAGGCAGAAAAGCGGCCGACCCGGCCGGCTGATGCAGCCCAGCGCTCGGTGCCTGGAAAGCGGCTCTGATCCACCATGATGAATATGCTATTATCTCCTGGTAGCAATTTCAGGAGAAAGAACGAGGGGGAGGGGGCAGGACGCTGGTCTTCCTCCAGCTTTTTGGATCTGATCCTGTTTTCACTCTCGGTCTGCATTATAAATTCCTTTCTCAGATACTCTGCTGCTCACATTCCAATCCAGCGAGTGATACGGATATGAAAACCGTCCTGACAGTATTTCCACCGGGCAAAGAGAATCACTTCACACAGATAAATTAAATAAACCTTCAGGAGAAAAGTGACAAATGAAGACAGCAAGTACTTCTCCACAGGCAGGATGCAAACTCCCATGTGTCTCCTGCATTTGTCTTTGGGGATCGGACTTATCTAATTAAAAACCTTGCCAAGTATCCATTTACTAGACTCGAGGAAGTGCTGATGGGGCCCATAAGGCATTACGACGCGAAGCAGCAGCCAGCATCCGCGCAATGTCCGCACGGACGGATAGTGACAGTTTGACAGATAAGCCCGACCCACAGTGGGTCTTCAGAATGAGGTCCCATTCTAAAACTGCCCACAGAAAAACACTGTAAACTAAACAAATAAAATGGAGCAACTGTAAGTATTACTTCTATTATTTCCCCCATAGGAGTAAATATTTTGAGAGTTTTTCATGAAATCTAAGGTATTTTTTTTAATAAATAAAAATTAAAAATACTTGGGTGGATCTCAAAAATCATTTCAGAACTATTGAGAAGAACTTCTCGTCAGCTGCGTGCCTCTTTAGTAGCCCCAGAAACTCACCCATCTGCTCCACGATCTCCGGAGGGAACACCCGAGAGGCAAATGCGCGTCGGAAGATATCTGAAAACTCCTTGTCCAGACCGCCGATCCCCATTTTCTCAAAGTTCCAGTCAGGATTGATGATGGACTGGCGGTTCTCCTTGGTTTTAGCTTTGCCTGGGTCAGACACACACAAATTGTGAAGAAAACACTGAGGTTGAGTGTGAAAAGGACAGGTGCCCCTGGACCTCCAGAGTGAGCTGACACACAGGTGTTCTGTAAAGTGGACAGCACACACTTGGCGGATTTTTCTAGTGAGAAGGATAAGACCGACTTACCCACTTCATCTGCTCTCCATTCATGGTCAGTAACGAACTTCCCAAACCAACTAAACTTATGCTAGCCTAGTCTATTTGTAATCAGTCCACAGAACTCGGTTTCATTAACTTTTAATCCAACCAAATTAACTTAGTTGATGAAAGGAAACACCATACATAGATCTGATGTAAATTCCACTAGCTCCAGAAATGTCACTGATGGCGAGCACTCACTCACAGCTCCTGGTAAGTGTATATGAGATACATGAATTTGCCCAGGGTAAGCGTATGACGATAGATAACTCCTCAGCCTAAGTTGTGTGGAATGAGTGTGATGTCTTGTCACATGTATACAACAGTCTAAAAACATACTAAAGGCTTTAATGACTGCAAGTTACACTTACAAATTCTCTCATAAAGACAAAAATTGTTTAATTTAAATGTCAGGGTGCCACCTAAAGTACCTCAAGAGAACCACACCTATGTCAGTCACAGAGAACAAGGTGCCTTAGCACACTCTAAACAAAGAAGGGAATAGAGAGTTTATGAAGGTGAAGAAGAAAATATCACACTAAAAAATTTGCAGATAATAATTTTCTGGTTAGAGTTCTGCGACTTAAGATTTTCTTTAGAAGGGGATCAAAAATATTTTGCTTGTACTCTACTGCCCTCTTGTGGTCAAACTTACACCATGACAAATTTTTTACCACAATTTCGTTTTCCAACTGAAATCACATCTCATAAGTTACTTGAAAACACCTACACTGTCCAAAAGTTATAGAGTTGCCTTGGGATAAGATATTTATCCCAAAAAAAGCAGACAAAAATAAAAATACAAGTAAATCACATCATAAATATCCCGTATCAGTAATAGAAAATTACAATACATCCTTCATAAAATTGGGATATATATGGGTGTTAATATCATATTTTAGAGATATATTTAAAATCCTTGAAACATGTTAAACAAAAAAAAGCAAATTAGGGGTTACTGATGTGGCTTGGTGAATTAAGGCACTTGTGGCCGGACAACCTGAGTTTGATCCCATGACTCACACAGTGGAAGGAAAGTAAGTTGTCCTCTGTCCTCCACACATGTTCCAGGTCACACATGCCCAAACACATATAGCCACACAGTAACTACAAAAGGTACATTATAAAATAATATAAAAATAAAATCAAATTTAGAATGTGGGTTGTGTTTTAGGCATGGTGGCATATGCCTCCGACCCTAGCATGCCAGCACACCAGGAGCAGGAGGTTTACAAGTTCAGGGCATGTCTGGGCTGGTGAGATGGCTCAGCAGTTAAGATCATTTACTGCTCTTGCAGAGGACCTGAGTTCGGTCCCCAGCACTCATGCCGAAAGGCTCATAACCACCTGGAACTCCAGTTCTAGGGGATCTGATGCCATCCTCTGGCCTCCGTCCACTGTCCTCATGCACAGACCACACACATACACAGACACACACATAATGAAAAAGAAAGACTTTTGCTAAAAAGGTAAAAGAAACAGCAACAGAGACTGGTAAATTACTGATTTAAAAAAAAAAAACAACCCACATTTAAACAGTTAAGTAACTTTGGACACGATTGTGCAGCCAATGAAAACCTTCTCTGTTCTCTTGGGACAGACTTGAACATAATTATGTCAACCATAAATTCGAGTTAGCACATCATTATTTAAATGAGTTGCTATTCTTGGAGATTAAACTGCATCATTTTAGCATATCAAAGTAAGGCTAGTAAACGAGAACCAAATCTGCACACACTCATCACTCGATCACTGGAGAACGGTGATGGTATTTCATTTAACACAGCAGTTAGCTGAGGGGCTGACCAGTGCTGAAGGTCACAAAAGATAATGAATTTCGGAGGAGGTGTCAGAGATGAGAAGACTCACATAGAACAGCTCTTTTTTTTTTTTTTTTTTTTCTGGAGCTGAGGACCGAACCCAGGGCCTTGTGCTTGCTAGGCAAGCGCTCTACCACTGAGCTAAATCCCCAACCCCACATAGAACAACTCTATGCAATGTGGGGTCACCTGAATATGACCCTGGGACAGAGAAAAGCCGTAATGGAAAACCTGGTGAGACCCAAGGAAGACAGCACTTTGGGCAGCAGCAACCAATCCATGTGAACTTGTCAGCCTTGGGAACTTTGGTATGACGTTCACACCAGGGGAAAGTGGGAAAGGCCGCAGGGATCCTCTGAGCTACTTCTGCAAATCTTTGTGAGCCTAAAATTATCTCAGAATCTCAAAACTGAAAAATGTCATTGTTCTTTTTATTCATTTTTGACACGGGTACGAGAAAAGGAAACTAAAATGTGCCTATGTGTTTCACACTCTATTTCTGTTGGACGAGGCGCTCCTGGCGAAGGCCTCGCGTCGGCACATCTGACAGCACAAATGCCCAGATTCGGGGACAGGCCCCAGGGAGGGGTCCCTCTTCTTCCCCCCGAGTCATATGTAACATCAGAGACATCTCAGCTTCATGTGTAGTTTTCTAAAACTGTAAATCTTACCAATAAGATTGAGCGATGAATTTTCTGCTTTTTCAAATGCAACTTGACTGTTTCCAACAACCAGTCCTACTTCAATCTGCACGGAAAGACGATAATGAGTGAGCGAGCAACAGATATTTCAAAGCAAGGCTAGACACGGGGGAAGGGAAGTCTTTCTGCGCAACCTCTGCGTCGTCACAGTTATGTCCTCCTTGATTTATAGTAAGTATCTGTATTCAACTAAGACTACAAGTACAAATTACAGGGGTTGGAGAGATGGATGAGTGGTTAAGAGCGCTGGCTGATCTTCCAAAGGTCCTGAGTTCAGTTCCCAGCACCCACATGATGGCTCACGACTATCTATGATGGGATCTGATGCCCTCTACCGGCATTTGGGTGTACAAACAGACAGAGCACTCATATAAATAAACAAATCTTTTATAAAAAGTACAAACTATAAGTGGCTCTGCAGTTAGGCATGTTTTAATTTCTATTTCAGTAGCAATGATAACTATAGCCAACAGTGAGGCCTTCGTACAGTGGTTCTCAACCTGGGGGTCACATAGCAGATACTTACCATTCCTAACAGTAGCAAAATTACAGTTAGGAAGTAGCAATGAAATAATGTTATAGTTTGGGGTCACCACAACATGAGGAACTGTATTAGAGGGGGCAGCATTAGGAAGGTTGAGAGCCACTGGGCTAGTAGCTCACAGGGAAGAATGTACAATATGAAGAACTTCTGCACCAGGAGACTAGCCAAAAACAGAGCAGCCTGCGCAAGTCACATCAGGAAGATTCCCCAGGAAAGACTAGGAATAAAGCTTACCTTCTGCCGTTTACCTGACGCAGGCTCTCCCTTCAGGATGCTAGGGTCCATGGCTTCAATGTCCTTCACCAGTAATCCAAAGAGCTTATCGTTGAAGCTAAAGACAAGCTGTGGAGAGAAGATGTAATGGCAGGAAGTTACCTCACACCACCACGGGCTTCTTGTCACATCACCGAAACTCCAAAGGTGAAAACCAGTTTTCTTTTGAATCCTCCTCTCAGTTTCTGCTCCTCAGTCACCCCACTCACAGACCCAAAGGACAGGAAAAGGAAGCCATGTGCATTCGTACGACGGGAGGTGACATAATCAACACTCAAACACTTCGGGAAACCACTAGTGAGAAAGCTGAGGTGTGGTGCGCTCTGCTGACCTCCACAGTGCCAGGCACACGCAGTACAGGGACACACGTGCAACAAAACACTCACATGCATAAAATGTAGCTTTAAAATTTTTTATGAGGAGCTGGGTGGTGGTGGTACACACCTTTAATCCCAGCACTTGGGAGGCAGAGGCAGGTGGATCTCTGTGAGTTCAAGGCCAGCCTGGTCTACAGAGTGAGTTCCAGGAAAGCCAGGGCTACACAGAGAAACCCTGTCTCGAAACAACAAAAACAACAAGAAGCAAGCATCGATCTAGAAACAGGTTGAGCACCAGAGCTGAGGCCCAGTAAAGATAGTGCCAGGTCAAGCTTGGGCCTGTAATTCTAAGTCAGCCCTTCCTATAAATAATACAAAACACTTGCCCCAAGTGTGGGCAGCTTTGAAAGCTCAATCATTCATTACCAAGTACTGCAGAGTGCCTTCTGTGCCGAGGTGACTCTGCCACCACTACTGCAAAGAACGGGGACTTGGTTGGGGTCGGATGGGTTTTTTCTCGGTTTTCTCAAGTATTTTCTTTCATAGTGTTATTGACATCTACATGTTATTGGATTTTAAATTATTATAAACATCAGAGAATGTCTTAAGTTAGAATCAAAGGAGTGTTCTAGAGCAGCTAACCCAAACAGCGGTGGCTTGAGCACAGCAGCGGTTTCTTCCATCTGGTGGCATTGCTCGATCCTGTCCTAACTAGAAAGTTCTGCAGCAGCAGGACCTGTGTGTACTCTGTGCCCCATGGACCTGCCATGCCCAAAATAGTGACTGCGACGTACTTGATGCTATTAAATACTTGTTCCACTCATCTTTATGTCCCCAGCTGTGCATCCGTGGGCACAAGATTGACCTTCTCTGAACCTAAAACTTCTCGTTTGGGAGGAAGTCAGAAGCAAATCTAAGGTTCATTCTAATTCCGATGTTTTCTTCTTTTAGGGTTTTTTTGTTTGATTGATTTTTATTGATTTTTGTTTATTTGCTTTTTTTTTTTTTTTTTTTTTTTACACCAGGTCTCACTATGTAGCTCTGGCTGGCCTCGAACTAAGAGATCTTCTTGCTTCTGCCTTCTGAGTGCTGGGATTAAAGGTGTGTGCCACTATGCCCAGCTAATTATAATGCTTTCATTGAAAAACATTGTATTTTGTTCCTGTACATCAGTAACTCAGGTTCTGCCTGCAAAAGTCTGATACTATAATATATGAATACTCTGGGCTGCTATCCTTCCATATTTATCAGGGAAAAAAATGAAATAAAAACAACACTCCATTCACCTCAACCACTCTTGCCTTCTTCTGCTCTCCCTCCTCAGCTATCTCCCAAGACAGAGACCTCAGGGCAGTCTAGGCATATCAGTAGCCATGGCAGTGCTGGCGGCCAGCAACCCCCGAGACTTTGCTTCCAGGATCCCACTATTTACTTTTGAGGACCCAAAGAGTTTATGTTTATATGGAATGTGTCTACTGAGATTTACCATACTAGAGATTAGAAGAAAAAAATTAATGTATCAGCCGGATGGTGTTGGCGCACGCCTTTAGTCCCAGCACTTGGGAGGCAGAGACAGGGGATCTCTGTGAGTTTGAGGCCAGCCTGGTCAACAGAGCGAGATCCAGGACAAGCACCAAAACTACACAGAGAAACCCTGTCTCAAAAAACCCAAAAACAAAACAAAATAATGTATCCATTTAAAATAAAATCACTTTCTAAAACAAAAAACTGCAAGGGCAAAAAGTGGTGCTGTCCCATTTTTGCAAATCTCTTTCCTGTCCGGTTTACTGGAGACAGCCGGATGATTCCATCTGCTTTGGCAGTCAGGGTGCTGCGCTAACACAGAACTGCACCAAACTCACACAACAGAGGGGCAGAAAGATGGCAAACAACCACGGTCTATTATAAAAGCCGCTTTGACTTTGCAATTCCTCTGAAAAGGACTTGCCCACACAGGTCTCCCAACAACATCTGAGGTTGTTGCTATGGAGCTGTGATATGAGAACGGAGTGCAGAGTAACTGAGAAAGACACAAAGGCAGGTGTGGTGGCTCAGGCTGTTAGCTCAGCACTTGGGTGGTTGAAGCTGTTGGCTTGAGTTTAGGGTCAGCCTGGGCTACATAGGAAGAACCCTGTTTTCAAAACACAAAATCACAAATAAGACAAATATAACAGTAAGGGCAAAAGAGCTACAATTATTTACCTGTATAAAGAATGTATGAGTTCACACTTTCCTTTTTTATTTTTTTGAGACAGGATCTCATGACACCCTGGCTGGTCTCAAACTTGCTGTGTAACTGAGGGTGACCTTGAACTCCTGATCCTCCTGCCTCTACTGTCCAAGTGCTGGGATCACAGACAGACACCACCATGCCTGGTTTTAAGTGGTGCTAGGGCTAGTGACAGAACCCAGGGCTCACATATGCTGTGACCACTCTAACAACCGAGCACACTTTATGGTTAAAGAATGTTTCTCCTGGATTAGTCAGCTGATATTAACTGAAGCACAGAAAGAGGAGGCACTGGCAAATGTTCCCAGCGAGAGGCTAAGTAAGCTTCAGGGTCTCTATAATGAACTTGGTAATATATGCACATAGCTGTCTTAGAAATCCCGGGATGTCCACCCCCTACCAAAAGTTAAGACATACTATATGTGTGCATGTCCACGTGTGTGCAGGTGTGCATGCATGTGTGTGTGGAGGCCAAGTATTGTTCCTCATTGCTCTCCATCTTGTCTTTCTCACCTGGTCAGGGTCTCTCACTGACCTGGCTAGGCCCGGGGCCAGGGGCCTCCGGGATGCTCTGTCCTGCCTCCCCGGGGTGGGATTACAAACAGGTAGGATCATCCCATCACTCCCAGCTTTTTGCCTGGGTGCTAGAGGTCAAACTAGAGGTCAAGCTCAGTTCTTCAGACTTGCTTAGCAGGCACTTTACTGACTGAGCAATCTCCTCAGCCCCAAGTGCTACTCTTCTACAGAAACATACCAGTGACACAGGAGGATATCCTAGGAACAAATCTCATGTCCCACAGCAAGAAAAAAAAAATTCAGACTCTATCTCTCTCTACCGTATTCCCAAATTTGCAGGAAGAAAAGCTGTTGTGACTCTATGTGACATCTTAACACAATTTAAAAGATTTTTAAAAATTTATGTCTATGTGCACGTGTGTCACACACGGGGATCCTTGGACGCCAGAAGACAGCACTAGCGCTGAAGCTGGAGTTACAGGTAGTTGTGAGTTGTCTGAAATGGGTGCTGGGAACTGAACTTGGATCCTGCAGAAGAGCAGCCAGTGCTCTTAATTGCTGGGCCATCTTTCCGGCTCCTAAAGCTGTGAGAAGGCTTTTCTGAACAGACTCCTATTGGTTCAGGAAACTCTCTCCTCAGTTTCCTATGAAAAGTTCCTCATTTGGATGCCTATCACGTATCTACCTGCTGCCCCACGGAGAAGGCCTGGTTGTTGAACTGCTGGATAAATTCTGCCGCCATCTTGTCTGTGTCGTAGGGGTTGGAGTCGATGTTCTTTTTCTGTAGAAAGTCAATCTCGATGGTCATTGTGCCGATGCACTGCTTGGCTTTGTCGAACGAATACAAGGCGACTAGGAGGAAAAGGAGCGTTCTTTAAGAACCACAGGAACACCGAAAACTTAGGTTTCTAGTTACAAAGAGCTCAACATGAGGGAATACAGCAGCATTTGACCAAAAGGGAGCTCCACGTGGGCTTCCCTGGAGGAACACACAAGCACAGACTTGAAAATCAAGAGTCAGACATTTCCTTACTCACCTGAGTTAAGAAGAAAATATTAAACGACACTCTCCCTCACCTTTGACCCCTCATCCCTCTTCACAGTCCCTGCACCTCCCTCCTCCTCATTTAACAGAGGACAAAGCGACAGTATGGGTGGCCTCTGTGGAGTTGGCGCAGCATGTGGTTACCAAAGATGATTTTTGTTTGATCTAAGAATGCGCTACCGTGAGAGAGGTGGGAAGATTCCTTGCCCTAAGAAAGTTAAGAGGCAGTGGGGGGTAAAAAAAAAAAAAGGGGGGATGGCGGTTTTCAGAAACAATGTTTCCGGGGGTTATTTCCTGTAATGTAAGTTCTAACTTACACTTCTCTGTAACATTACAAGTGTGTTTACTGAGCACCCACCGTATCCAGGTGTGATGATATTTTGTTTGTGCTCTAACAAATAAAGCTTGCCTGAAGATCAGAGTGTGGAGCTAAGCAACTAGTTAACCATAGAGGCCAGGCAATGGTGGCGCAAGCCTTTAATCCCAACACTTGGAAGGCAGAGGGAGATGGATCTGTGAGTTCAAGGCCACCCTGGGCTACACACGACTGATCCAGTCTAAAAGAGAAACAGAGCCAGACAGTGGTGGCACACACCTTTAATCCCAGCACTAGGGAGGTGGAGACAGAAAGTGATATGGCTAGGTGGAGAGAGGAAGTGGTAAGGCAGGGTGGAGACAGGAGTTTGGACCTTTTTGGTCTGAGGAATCGGTAGAAGAGAAGTCTTGCTAATGGCTGGCTGCTCTGCTTCCCTGATCTTTCAGCATTTACCCCCGATATTAAGACCAATTAGGATTCATGCTACATCAAGGAGCGGTAGCCATATGCCTCCAATCCACAAGACAAGCATACATATAGCTCGAGTAAGAAATTTCCTACTTAAGCCTTGGGAAGAGTTTTAAATTGGCTTTTAGACTATAATGTCATAAACTTAAACATTAAAGCACTACATGTAATTTTATATTATGTAATAACTATTCAGCCCCAAATGCTTAACTGTACAACACAAAGTTTATATATCATATTGGTAGAAATGGGTATTAAAAGAAAATTTCCCAATGATACATAATTGTGAGGAAGCATGTTCAGAGGGAAAAAAGGCTGATTTTTAAATCAGCTTGTGTTTATTAATATGTTCCAGTTTCTAAACAAACTTTTAAAGCAAAAGATATTCCACCACGGCGTCTGATACTGGGAGCACCAGAAACAGCAGAAAAGCTGCCCAGGGAAGTCCAGAGAAACTTCTGCTTCCCCAACAGGGCAACTCGTTCATGTCCAGTGAGTAAGAGCCCAGCCTAGCTCTTCAGTGGGGCTAATGCATGTGTAATTCCTCCTTGTGTTCCCTGAAGGCCCGTTCTAGAGTGCACTGATGACCCCAGAGGACACAGTGGAAGTGCTCTTAAGCAGCTGCCTCTGAGTTGACTTGCCTGCACCCCTCTACAAGACACCTGTCTATGCCTTCCTAATGCCCTGAGTCTGCAGGTCCCCGGCCCTAGAGCTGTGCACACCATGGGTTAGCCATGCTCACTCTCTAATCTCTTTATGTAGTTATGCTTGGTAGAGTAGTCATACAATGTAATTAAATAGTTAAAATATGAAATTTTGACAGTCTACTTTGAGAGCCAAAGTTACATTTTAAATTTTAATTACTATGCTATAGAGATCCATGAAACAAAAATGCCTCTGATCTGCAAGCCCCTTGCCCAAGAACAAATAGCTCCTGAAATGCCGGAGGCTATTATTTATGGGAGATAACAAGTCACATGTTTTCAATCCCCTAAACAAGTTTGTTTGACCCATCTGCACTGGATGTGCTTGATAACATGTGGGTGGGAGGTTCACAGGCAGGGGTATGTCAGGATATATGCATGCCCCTGATTGGATCTGATGGGAAATGCAATGAATTGTGGGTTTTCCTTCTTAAGCCCTTGCCATATTTGATTCTAGGCCATTTCCCAGGCACCTGAGTTTGGACTTGGCCAGAGCCCATCCATCTGGCCAATATTTAATTAAAGCTTGCTTCAAATTTGGCTTTAAACTGTGGTAGTGGTCTTATTCTCAGTTGGTGGGATTAACATTTTCTGGAGGCCCCATCGAGATTCAGACCACCCACCCAAATTCTAAAGCTGGAACTTCACTCTGGAACTCTGGGGCTGAAGGGCCACTTCAGGAGGCACATGCCTCGAAATGTTCCAAGGATGCAAGGTTGCCTTCAGTTTGCAGACTATCGGAGTGAACTTCCATGCTGAGAAATGCAGCAAGCATCTATGGAGGCCTCCTGGTGAGTCATAATCTGGTTCTGTTTTGTGGGATCCCTATCTGGGAAGTGGAGGGGTTTCTATGAGACCCCAATACTCTCCTGGGCATATTGAGACATCCTGCACCCATCTGGTTCTGGTTGGAAAGTTTCACTTCCAGGAGAAAGTTTTGTTTGTCTTGTTGGAAAGTTTTGTCTATTTCTTGAGAAAGTTGTATATGCTTGTTCTGTTGGGAAGTTTTGTCTCTCTGTGTTTTCTCATGGTCTGTATGTTTTATTGCATTGTTTGTCTTGTTGGAAAGTTTTGTCTGTCTGTTTCTCATGAAAATTGCGTCTCCCTGTTTTGTTGGAAAGTTTTGTCTGTGTTTTCCGGTGTATCCATAAGTTTTGTTGCAAGCATGGAGCTGAAACAGAAATGGTTTGGACATTTTTGCTGTTCCTGCAGCCGACAGCAGCCAGTCACCACTCCTGCCATGGCTGCATTTACGGTCAGTGCTCAGAATTTATCTCTGGTCACTGGATTCAGGTTAGTAGGAGTTCAGATGTCTTTCGCGTGTGGATAACATTTAAATTGTTTTATGTTGTTCTATTTTATTTGAAATCTGGCCCTAGAGTTGGATTATGGCTCTTCTTTCACTAGACCCAGGCATATCTGAAAGTTTCCTCTGTGTCCTGTGTCAGTCTGAGCTCCTGACACAGTGACAGGGCAAAGACAGCAGAGCAGAACAGACAAAAAATTAGACTTGGTTTATGTGAACATTCTGTTCCTTGAGATTTATAAGTTTATTTTGTTGAATATGGTTAAAAATCTGAAAAATCCTGGGAAAAAAAGTTAAAACTAGTAACACTGGGAGTTGATAGTTAAAAATCTATGCATGGGTAATTTTAAAGGAACCATGTGGCATGATTCCATTTTGTGATATAAGCAAAATATGGATTGCCACCATCTTTGGGCAGCCATGTGTCTGGAAGTCATCTTTGCTAGGGTTGGAGAGGACAGATGTCATGTGATTTCACCACCATCTTCATTAAAGGTGACCACTATGAATGGGCCTACCAAGGAGGCAACAGATCTCTAGGATATTTTGGATTAGGATGGATTTTTGTATGATAATTCCTGTCCTGTCCTGAAAACAAGGTTTATGAAAGATAGAATTTAAAAACAATGTTTGTTTAATAAGGTATTGAAGCTGCACCTCCGTGCTTTTATATGCAAGACTGTACCTTTCTCTGGCAGCTAAACTTTGTAATTTAAGAGTCACCCAGGTGATAATGGTTTTAAAGACATGAAGGGATCATGGGGAAATGCTGAGGTTTGCAAATGTGTGGCAGGGCTAGGGTTCCTAAAGAGAGCTCAGTTGCAATAGTGGACCTTCGCAGATAGGAAGTGATGTAGCTGAGTGGAGAGAGGAAGTGAGATGCAGAACAGAAAGGCATATAGGTGTGGGTATACAGGAAAGAGGTCTCTTTGGCTGAGGATTTCCAAGTGGTAAGAACTTGGCTGGCTTCTTTCTGATTTTCTAATCTCTCAGTTTTTTACCCCAATATCTGGCTCTGTGTTTTTTATTAATAAGACCATTTAGCAATTCGTCTTACAGTCGGTGTTCTTAACCACTGAGCCATGTCTCCAACCACTTACACACATAAAAACTGAATTTTTTTTGTTAAGGAACAGCTTTTAAAATATTTAAATTTATAAGGCTATGGGACATTTTAAGTTTATAAACTGTTTTATATTATTAATATTTGAACTTAAAATAAATAAAAGATTAAAAATTAAGGCTACAGCTATGTGCACCAAATACTAAAGACCAGAAATTGGGATATTCCCATCTTAAGATGCAGCAAGACAATGAATGACCTAAGCAGTCCAGTCAAGAACTTGAAGTACCTTCTCATCCTCTAAGTCTGATCCCTCTGGGAGTTGAAAGACCTTTTTATGGGGTGGCCTAGGACCACCTGTTGGATGTTTGCAATAAGATTCAGAACAGGGACAAAAATGCAGTCGTGAAATAGCAATAGGAATGATTTTGTGGTTGGGGGGTCACCACAACATGGGGAACTGTATTGAAGGGTTGAAGCATTGGGAAAGTTGAGAACCACTGGCTCAGAGAATGTCTCTCCTTACCTAAGGTCTATTCATGCTTAAGACTGTCTTTGTCGGGCTGGAGAGATGGCTCAGAGGTTAAGAGCACTGGCTGCTCTTCCAGAGGTCTTGAGTTCAATACCCAGCAACCACTTGGTGGCTCACAACCATCTATAATGAGATTTGGTGCCCTCTTCTGGGTGTGCAGGCACACATGCAGGTAGAACACTGTATACATAATAAATAAATAAATCTTTAAAAAAAAAAAAGAATGTCTTTGTCTAGCCTCCTTGTCTTTGCTAACTTTGTTAAATTTAACTCTTGTGATAAACTGAGTCATATAAGAAACTGTTATATTCTGAATTGGTGTACTACAAAAGGATCAGGAAATTTCCTAGTCTCTCTGTGGACTATTTTTATGAGTCAAAAGGTTTATTTTATTCAGTATTTGATACTAAAGGAGTTTCTATTCAGAAAGTGTTTTTTAAGGCTCAAACTTACCAGAGATAAAACTATAAAGTCCTTTTCCCAAGGTCAGGCTTTTAGACAAAAGCCCCCATTCCCTCAGGGGTTTGAAGAAAGTTCCTGCTTGCTAAAAAGGGAGTCATTCTCCTTAACTCCAGCAAAAGGAAACTGTGGCCCTTCCTTAACACATGGCTGTGGTGCCTATTGACTTGTCAAGGGCAATGCTAGCCTCTAGGCTCCCCCAATCCCTGCTCACAAGCCCTACCCCAGCAAGTCCTAGTCTTATGAAAGCTAATAAGTTATTGTAAACTGTTAAAGATAATTAAGAAAAATTGGACTATATTTAATGCCCAACATGGGGCATGACCACACAGAAGTCATGTCAGTCAGCACGGCTGCAGTCGCCACCTGGGCCTCTCCAAGGAGTACTCACAACAGTTGGCTGTCGCTCATGGGGACTCCGTAAAGTGGGCTCAACAACTTCCCAGAGCTGGGGCAGTAAATGCAGCTCCTGTCCATACCAAACCAGCATGAGGCTAGACTCTCAGGGAACCAAGGGGGGCAGAGACAGCTGCTAGAGCCACTGGGCAGAGGGCCTCGCTGCTGCCTAACAGTTTAAGCTTTGGCTCATGCTGTCAGAGAACACTACAGACTCAAGAAAGAAAAAAAAAAAAAAAAAGCCAGGTCCAGACCAAGAAAACCTTTGAACAGGTTACAATGTACTTGAAAAATGTGCTTAGGTGCTAAAGAAAGAAAAAAGAATGGGTATAGACAGTCATAAAACTAAATAAATAGTTTAAAAAAATAAAGTCTTTAAAGAAAAAAAAAGTAATATAAAATAAGCCACATAAGGATGGGAAGTACACAGGGCACCTGGATCCTGCGTGCTGCTTTGTTAATTTTGAGCTGCTGAGAGACATTGGATTGTGGAAGGGACTGCTGAATTACACCAGCATATATGCTTTAGAGATGTCTTAGCTAGCTCCAGAATGGAAGTCGGGAAATGTGTTGTGTTGTGGGAGACGTTCGTTTCCACAAATCTATGGATACCTTCAAAATTAATAAAGATCAAATTTGACCAGGGAGACCTCCTGAGGATCTTAGCTGCAAACATGAGGGAGGAAGCCAGAAAAGACTACAGGACAAGTGACATGTATGCTGATCCCTCTACATGGGAACAGCTCTGAGACTGGACGAGACATGATAAATCTTGTTGGCTACAGAGTCCTCATAACAGTTTGGTTACACAGTCCAAATGGACTTATAAAGTTGACAGATGTCTTTTACCTGATCAAACATAAAATAAGTATTTTTTTGTGCACACCACACATTTCATACTTGTGTTAATACAGATATGTTTGTTACCTTTAAAAGTTTGTAAGTTTTCAGAACAAAAGAACCAGACATGAATAAAGACAAGTAGCCCAAATGATCCAGCTTCTCAGAATGGCTCAGTTACACTTTCCCCAAAAAATCTGTATCTAAAACAACTTCAAAGCTACTAGTTGAAATGGTCCAGCCTCACAGACTACTCCAGCCAAGACTTCAGATAAGCTCTACACTTTCCCATCATACAAAGACTAAACAAAACAAAACAAAACAAAACAAAACAAAACAAAACAAAACAAAACACAGCTAGCTCTCCCAGGACTGGACCATTATCCCATTCTAAGGGTCCCCTAGAAATTCTGTCGCCCCCAGACAACAGGAAACAGTCCAGAGAACATGATGCCCACATTCCCAAGAGGTAGGATGGATGGTTTCTGGTCATTCAGTGGATGTTTGTCATTGTTTAGGGGGGTTGGTTGCAAGTTGTTATTGATCATAGTCAGGGAGGAAACTAGACAAAGGAGCTTAGATTCAGGGATCTTTAAAAAAAAAGAGGGAGGATACTAGGAAAGGGTAGATTATTGAATCTACTTCAAAAATAAAAATGACAGGATAAAAGGGTAGATTATTGAATCTACTTTTAAACTAAAAAAACAACTACTAGTCTCAAACATTCCATTTTGGTATGTATTTTTGTATATTGATACAAATTTAAGATTATTTTTGTTGTGATATATATATATATGTTTCTACTATTATTTAAGATATTGTCCCTATGTAGCTCATTTAAAAAATTTAAAGTATAATTAAGAAATACAGGTTAATAGTTAGTCATCTATAATAATCAAATTTGTAGTCATGTTAGATATGTTTTCAAGGTTAAGCCTAAATTAGCTCAGATATACTTAATAGATAATGGTCCTCAAACTTGTTAAAGATCTGATGAATATGGCATTTAAAATATTTAATGGAAAAAGCTTACTATGACAGAGGCCTCCAGATCCTAGCAGTAACCTCAAAGTCTCCAAAGAAGATAATGGGGCACCATGACATCTCTGCCTGGACTGTGGTAATAGTAACCATTGGGCAAAACTGCCCCAATGCAGCATCTGCCCCCAGGACCTGGCCCAAACTATGGACAAGCAGGGCACTGAAGAGTTGATTGCCTCACTTTGCCTAGACAAAGTAAGGTCAGTCTCTCCCATGTTCCTACTCACAGGAAAGCCTCTCACATTCTGGGCCTGGCAGCTGAAGACTGATGCTGTCCTGGTACCTCTGTCCCCAATGCCATGGAGACTACAGGGGCCTGGGATGGCTACCTAGGTAATGGACTAGTCTCTGCCATTTTAATCAATACATAGGCCATTTGGATTACACTTCATGCTATAATTTATCCTTCTCAGATCTCTGATAGCACTGCTGGCTAGACTAACCATAGCTTTGTCAGCTTAGCAGCAGCAGGCAACCAGGTTCTTCCCCAAGGCTGCAGCCAGCTTATTAGCTTATTTCATATGTAAAAATCAAGCCTTGCTTTTTCTAGAGCTACTAGGTCTCCTGTAGAGAAAAGGTAGACAGGTTTGCCTTGCTAACAGGCTTCATATTAAAAGATAAAATAAAAAGGTTTCAGGTATAACTTTCCACTAAAGAAACATGATTTGCAATGACTGTTCTCAGTAATAACTGCTTATGTCTCTGGTAAATGATTAGAAGGAAAGAAAAAATGTTAAAGTCTATGTAAGTTCTGAGGATCTAAGATATAGGAAGGTCTGAGGATGTAAAAGTTTAAGTAAGTTTTGAGGGTCTCAGAAAGTGATTTGAGATGTATAAATGCAAGTTGTAAAGGTATAAGTAAATGATTTAAGGTATGTGAAAATGGGAAATGTTTCAGAATTCTTTCCCCTTCTATGCTGTTGTTACACTAAGATTTCAAAAGTTCAGAGTTTTAACACTGGATCAGTGGAGTTCTGATAAGTTGATAGAGCACTGACTACTTACTGTTCAGTCACAAGCTCAAGATTTTAAATTTCCTTTTGTTGTTTTCTAAATATAGACTTAAAGATGCTGCTCATCAGGCCAAAGACATCTCTGTCCAATCTATATCTGGCTCTCTGGACAGAGGGAAACTGTTCATGCTTTTAACCCAAATCTACAGCTATAACTAGGACTCAAAGGTGTGAGTCTACTCCTGGTGTTTTATAGACACCTGTTACCTGCTTTTTCTACAATATGGATTTAAGTACAGATTGGAAATGCTAATATATCTAAAACTATTATGTCTTTTTGTAAACTAAAAAAATTCATGTAAGCTTCAGAGAATTGAGGGAGTCATAAGACGTGGATTCACAGGTCAAAAGGACTCCAGAGAAGTACAGCCTAAATTCTCCCACCTGTCTTATTCTCTCTTTCTCTCTTTCCTGGTCGTGGGGCTCCTCCCCTTCCTCTATTACTAGAACTATGGGCCTGAAAGTTCCAAATGTAAGATTTTTCCTTTAAGTTCCTAAATTTTAACTTCTGTCCCTAGTCTAACAGATTTCCACTTGGCTAACAGACATATCTAAGCATCAGCTGCTGACTACAACACACTCCAAATGACCACAAGCCCTGGACTTGCTGAAAGCTGATGCGGACTAGTCCAGCCTATGTGAATGCTCCCTGTCTCTTCAGCTGGGTCAGCGAACGAGATGCTTCTTATGGATGCCCCATTGCCTGGATTCCCTCCTGGCCTTTGACTAGCATTCCGGCTTCCTGGGCCCTGACAACTATGTTCTAGTTTCAGCAGGAAGGAGTTACGTTAAGCTGATGTTTATTAGATCCCAATATAAACAGGCACCCATCACAGAGTCAAGGATTTAATTCAGGATACAACTCAAGGAGGGAATGTGAGAGCCAAAGTTACATTTTAAGTTTTAATTACTATGCCAGAGAGATCCATGAAACAAAAATGCCTCTGATCTGCAAGCTCCTTGCCCAAGGACAGATAGTTCTTGAAATGCTGGAGGCCATTGTTTATGGGAGGTAACAAGTGTCTTAGAGTTTACTATTGCTGTGAAGAAACACCATGACCACAGCAACTCTTATAAAGGAAACATTTGAGGGGGCTTGCTTACAGTTCAGAGGTTCAGTCCATCATGGCAGGGAGCATGGCAGCATGTAGGCAGGCATAGTGCTGGAGTAATAGCTGAGTGTCCTACATCTTTTTTTTTTTTTTTTTTTTTGGTTTTTTGAGACAGCGTTTCTCTGTGTAGTTTTGGTGCCTGTCCTGGAACTCACTCTGTAGCCCAGGCTGGCCTCGAACTCACAGAGATCCACCTGGCTCTGCCTCCCAAGTGCTGGGATTAAAGGTGTGGATTAAAGCCCAGCTGGGTTTTCCTTCTTAAACCCTTGCCATACTTGATTCTGGGCCATTTCCCAGGAAACTGGGTATGGACCTGGCCAGAGCCCATCTACCTGGCCAGTATTTAATTAAAGCTTGCTTTAAATTTGGCTTTAAACTGTGGTAGTGGTCTTATTCTCAATCAGTGGGATGAACACTACAATTGATGTTATAAAATAGTGGGAAACACTTTTAGTTTGCTCTTTAAAAAGAAAAAAAATCAGTTAGGCATGAGCAAGAAAATTAGAAAAGATTAAGGATGAAATCTAGACAAAATCCAATAGGGGGACTGGAGTGATAGCTCAGTGACTAAGAACACTTATTGCTCTTCCAGAAGACCCAGGTTCAATTCCCAGCATCCACATGTTAGCTCACAACCATCTGTAATTCCAATTTCAGGAGATCTGATGCTCTCTTCTGGCCTCCACAAATACAAGGTACACACATAGCATACAGACATACAAGCAAGTAAACATTCATACATATCAAACAAACAAACAAACAATGATAACTTTTTAAAATCCAGAAGTATTTAAACATTTTCTCCCACATGTTTCAAATGGTCTAAGTTCTCCTTGCATTTCAAAGAAACCCATTAAGAAATTATAACTGGGGCTGGAGAGATGGCTCAGCAGTTAACAGCACTGGCAGCTCTTCCAGAGGTCCTGAGTTCAATTCCCAGCAACCACATGGCGGCTCACAGTCATCTACAATGGGATCTGATGCCTTCTCCTGGCATGCAGGTGGTGTACATGCAGATAGAGCACCATATACATTAAATAAATCTTTAAAAATTATTTTAAAAAAGAAATTATGACTGAAATTTATACATAAAAGACATACAGCACTCTAGTCCACAGGCCAAAACTCCAAGAAAAGGCCTTTAACTAGCCTTGCAATTAACCAGCTTCCTGCCCCAGTCTTGCCAAATATTTGTTTCTATAGTGCTCATAAGACAGGTGATAAAGGGGCTGGAGGGAGGACTAGGTAGCTAAGCAATCCGCTTTGAGTTCAATTCCCAACACTCATATCAGATGACTCACAACTCTGTAAGTCCAGCTCCAGGGGATCCAATGGTCTGGACACTGGCACCTTCTCTTATATGTATGTATAGACCCACACACTGACATATACACATAAACATAAAAAAATCTTTAAGTCATTTTTTTTTAATTTTTTCCCCAGAAGATGGGGTAGAAAGAATGAAAGAGCCAGAGGATGTGGAGGTACACTGCAAAAGAACATCTGGGCTAGCAAGAGAGTTCAGGGGGCAAAAGTACTCACAGCTAGGCCTGGCAACCTGAGTGAAATCCTTAGAACCCACAGGGTGGGGGAAAAGAACTGAACCACACTAGTTCTCCTCTGACTGCCAAATGCACACCCTGACAAACACTTATACAAATATTAAATAAGGAAATGTTTTGTTTTGTTTTAAAAGACATCTGGATATGACATGGCTTTTGAACTCATGAACACACCATTATCTGTTATCCACACAGACCTACATAAGCTTGGGCCTTGAACCTTTCATCATGGAAGAGGGAAGAGTTCGCAGGGTCCCCACCCTTCTTGGAGGAACTACGACAGTTCATGAGAGCTAGGGGAAGAAGTGTCACTTTCTCCCATGGTGTAGCCATGGGTAAGTTGTCCATGCTCCAGGAACTAACCTCCCACCCATGCTCATGCAAACAATCCTAAACAAACTCAGGTAAACACACACACACACCAGAACGAAAGGAGAAGAGCTGCTGGGGAGAATGGTTTCAATGAAGAGAGGGAAGAGGGATGAGAGGATGATGGGAGGGCAAGAATGACTAAACTTTATTATATACAGGTATGAAACTGCCAAAGAAGAAAGATACACTCTTTAAGATTTATCTATTATGTGTATAGTGTATGTGTGTACATGTGCATGTCAGTGCCCTCAGAGGCCGGAGGTGTCAGATCCTGGAGCTTGAGTTACAGACAGTTGTGAGCGGGCTGAAGTGGGTCCTGGGAACCAAATTCAGGTCCTCTGCAAGAGCAATGAATTCTCTTAACTGCTGAGCCATATCTCTTGTCTCAAAAAATAAATCTTAAAAACATACAAAAAATAAAGCCAGGCAGGGGTGGTGGTATACACCTTTCTTCCCAGAATTTGGGAGGCAGAAGCAGGCGGATCTCTGTGAGTTTGAGGCCAAGCTGATCTACAGAGGAAGTTCCAGGACAGCCAAGGCTACACAGAGAAACCCTGTCTTGAAGGGAAAAAATGCAAAAAAATGGATTTTAACATTAATTTTGGACAAGAGGTGTTGTTCATTTATGAGTTACTCTGGTCCAATAGTAAGGAGTGAAACAAGAGTCACTGTAAGGCTTTGAAATGACTCATCGTTACTAAACACCCGACACTAAGACATCAGTGGTTCATGAAGACGTTCTCTCCAAAAGAATTCTGAGTCTGTGTATGGACAGATCCTACTGGAATCTAAATAAATCATTTAATCTCTCTGTGCCTTCAGCTGTCACAGCTGTCACCAGGAAGACTGGATTAGGTAAGTTTTAACAATCAGTAAACTCCAATTCTATTCTAAATTTACTTCATAGATTAAAGCCACTCGAGTTGTGTACAAAGACTTTCTGTAATTCTTTGAATGAAATTGCTTGTGTAATTACATTTTTATATTTTGGCTTGACATCTTAAATGGGGGCAAATATATTTTAAATATTTCATAAGCAAAATAACAGAGCCCCAGTAAGGGCTGGAAAATGTACTAAAGACGGAAGAATAAATACAAGTTTCAGCCCAAAGTTTCAGAATACTCTCCTGCCTGCAGTTCTGATGTTTTGTTCCCTTGTCACATTTTGTAGCAATTGTAAGTTATAGTTATATGTTGAGTGACTTTTATAACTAAGAGAGATTCACTGCTTTCCATGTAGTAAAATACTTATAGTTTGAAACATTGTGAAAATAAACAAGTAGGTAATTCCATTACAGGCATCTGTCCCAGACACTCTTGAACATTTGTCTACAGAGAGATCTATAGGGAGACTCAGCTACAGCATGATTTGCAATGGCCCAACACTGAGAAACACTGATCAGTAGGAGAACAAAGAACAAGATGCAGTAAACTCATAACATGGAACACTGTATAGCAATTTTATTAGAATAAAATCTTGATCTAATTTAATAAAGATAGCCTCTAAAATACAGATATGCACTATCTTCAACTTGAGAAATATGAATATGTATATTAAATGTCATCACTAAACTGTAGTTACTAAACACATTTTAATTTAAGGTCATGTTCCTATATAGCAAAAACCAAGCGGCTACATTTTCCAAGGCTATGGTCAGCACCATGGACAGTGTCCCAGGAGGTCAGCACCATGGCCAGTCCCAAAGACTCAGGTGTCTGAAGGTTTTCAAAAAGAAGGAGCTGAATTTTTCAAAAAGATCGTACTAATCCAAGTGACTTCTACAAATGCTGGAGAGATGGTCCAGCAGTTAACAGCACTGGCTGCTCTTGCAGAGGACCTGCACATGCTGTCCCACAGCTGTTTGTAACTCCAGGTTCAGGGAAGTTGAATTAAATCTGATAAAATATGACACTGTCAGACAGAAAGAACACACACTAGGTGATCCTTCCAGAAAACACTCTCACACTAAAATGACTGATTTACCTATAAAGCCTCACAGCAAGGACTCCCACCCCAGAATCCATGAATCCCCTTTCTCCAAAGCACACCTGAATCATCACCGATACTAACGAGCAGTTCCTACCTTGAGGACCACACCATCCACATCAGTCAGGCCCCAGTCCATGCTTCACACAGCTGCCCCACCTGCCTTAGTCTGGCTTAATCACTTGATTTACCATTTGACCCATAAAGTCTCCTTGATTCACCTCTCTAAAGATCTGACTCTCAGGTGGGTGGTATTGGCACACACCTTTAATGGCAGCACTTGAGGCAGAGGCAGGTGGATCTCTGTGAGTTGGAGGCCAGCCTGGTCTACAGAGTGAGTTCCAGGACAGCCCAGGCTGTCTTAAAAAAAAAAAAAAAACCAAAAAGATCTGATTCTAGACAAGAAACCATTTCTGGTAGAAGGAAACTGTTTTGTAACATACTGTCAGCCATAAAATATATTTTTAGCCCACCAAAGTTTACAATCTACTGTCTTAGTTACTGTTCTATTGCTGTGAGAAGGCACCATGGCAAAGACAACCTATAAAAGAAAGCATTTTATTTGGGGTCTCACAGTTCCAAAGGGTTAGAGTCCATGACCATCATGGCAGGGGGCATGGCAGCAGGCAGGCAGACATGGCACTGGAGCAGTAACAGAGCTTACGTCCTGGTCCATAAACACAAGGCAGAGAGAAAGGTAACTGGGAATGTCATAGGCTTTTAAAACCTCAAAGCTAGCCCCCAGTGACACACCTTCTCCAACAAGGCCACACCTCTTAATCCTTCTCAAACAGTTCACCAACTGAGGATCAAGCATTCAAATACATGAGCCTATGGGGGCCACTGACATCCAGACTGCCACATATACCTTTTCAAACAGGAAACAATTATATTAAATTATATATTTAAATTATATAGTTATATATAATTTCATATTACATTAATTAATCCTAATATTAATTTATATAAGATATTATATTAAGTTAAAGGGCTGGAGAGATAGCTCAGAGGTTAAGGCAAATACCTGGGTTTAGTTCCTAGCATCCACACTGGGCAGCTCACAATTGCTTGGAACTCCAGTTCCAAGGGCATCCAATGCCCTTGGCCTCTGAAGGCACCAGCATGCATGTAGGTGAACATATACTCACAAAGTCATGCAGACACACACACACATACACAAAAAATAAGTCTTTTTGAAGTTAAATTTAAAAACAGTCTTGTCCTTCTATTTCAACAAATAAATGTAAGGAAACTAGAAGCTGGTCCCACATTCAAACGCACCCTCATTATTTCACCAAGTACTTGCTTTCTCTCTGCCGAACAGGGAACCCTGGCTTCACGCGCTGACCTACTTCGCTTTGGTGCCAACTCCTGCACTTTCCCAGCTCAGCGTGATGCTTCAGGTGAAGAGGTGATAGTTAAGGGAATCACTTATGTCAGTGTTTCCCAAAATGCTCCTGAGAAGAACCACTTAAAGGTGACTGTCAAAAACACAGACACATGAATCCCCCAAGAGCCCGTGAAACTGTTTTTAAAAAGAAACCTTCCAGGCAGTCCTTTTAGGCCAGTCTGGAAAGCACTGACTATGCATTCCTCTCCATCCGATTCTAAACTAAGCCCCTTCATTTTGACCCCATTTTTCTCATCTCTCTTACTAATTCCACAATAACTAAAGAGCCCACTAAAGGTAACCGAAATGCTTACCTCCCCTCCAACTCAGAAAAAAAGGAAGCTGTCATGTTTCTAGGCAAACACTGGGATTCTCCCACAGTCCTTTGCTGTCACTCTGCTGAGAGAGATAACCACTGTGCTATCACTTAACCAACTTCTCTCAAATGCTATCTTCTTTGATCCACTTTAAAGCTACTAAATCTGAGAATATCCTCAAAAGCGCTGGGCTGACAGATAACAGTGGCCCCATGATAGCAATGAGGAGGTCAATCACACCACACACGGTCCCTAGTCACAGAACACCATGAAAACTGAATTACTTGAAAAGAGAGATGAGTATACAGAGCTCCCACTGTGGGAAGGGGGAAGCAGAAAAGGAGGGTGGGAGGGATGACCACAGATAAAACCCAGGCAAAAACATCCCCCCAAAAGATAAATATAGCACCAAGTGACAGTAAAGCAAAGATGTGGAATTCAGCTAGGCATGGTGGTATGTGATTTTAATCCCAGCATTCAGAAGGCAAAAACAAGAGGATCTCTGTGAGTTTGAGGCCAGCCTAGTCTACATAGAGAATTCCAGCCATCGAGGGCTATATAGTGAGACTGTCTCAAGACAGAAAGATAGATGGACAGACAGATAGACAGGGGACATGGCAGTCTACAGCTCTAGATACAGAGAAATTACTTGAAAGTAAGACTAGAGGTAGCAACATCAATCTTTTTTCCTTTTTTAAAAAATATTTTGGTTTTGAGCCTAGCCTTTAACAACTGAACCATTTCTCCAGCCCAGTTGTTTCCTTATTTTAATTTTAATGTGCATATAGGTATTTTGCCTTTATGTATGCCCATGCATCAATGCATACAGGGCCCTTGAGGGCCAGAAGAGGGCATCAGATCCCCTGGGATTAGATTACAGAGGGCTATGAGCCTCTGTTTGGGTACTGTGAACCAAACCTGGGTCCTATGAAAGAGTAGCCTGTGCTCTTAACCACTGAGCCATCTCTCCAGCCCCAACATCAATTACTTTGAAGGATCAGATAAAGAAAGGCTGCTGCTTTGAGAAATGTGGCAGTGGAGAAAAAAAGGGCAGTTAAAGGGGTTGGAAAGATGGCTGAGAGGATAAGAGCACTGGCTGCTCTTCCAGAGGACCTGGGTTCAATACCCAGCCTCCACATGGCAGCTCACAACTGTCTGTAACTCCAGTGGGTCTGACACTCTCACACAGACATACATGCAGGCAAGACACCAGTGTATATAAAATAAAAACAAATATAATCTTTTTTAAAAAAGGCAATTAGAAAAGAAAATTAAAGATCATATAAAACCAATAGAGAAACAGGCCATGTCAAACCAACCTTTCCCTTCCACCTCAAAAGTTATCCACAGTGAAGATTGTACTTCTCCATAGTAAAAGAAAAGAATGTTCCTAGACCAATAATATTACCCATAAACCACAAGAAAGATACTTGCTTGCAAAGTCACTATAAAAAGAAAGCAACATATAAGAAAACACCACATTTCAATTGTGAAGTATCTTCCCCCAAACATCCATGAAATAGAAAACAAAACACACACATACACACACACACAAAACACATCATAATTTAAATCATCTATCCTTAGACAAATCTTTGGGGTTTTTTTGTTATTTGTTTTTGCACGTGTGTGTATGTGTGATGTGTGTATATGGTCTGAGCACAGTGGGGGGGGGCACGGGCATGCACATATATGTGAAAACCTACCTTCATAGATTTCCACCCTATATAATTGAGTCAGAGTCTTGTTATACCTGGAGCTTACTGATTCTGCTGGTCTAGCTAGCCAGCTCGCTCTACTGTCTCCTCCTCCCAAATGCTGGGATTATAAGTAGTCTACCACACCCATCCAACATTTATGTGGGTGCTGGGGATCCGAACTCCTGGTCCTCCTGTGTTCATGAGCACTAACCCATCTTTCCAACCTGTGATTTTGTTTCTTCTTATTTGCTTTTTATGCTCTGGGGATCCAATATAGGGCCATATACACATACATGCTAGGTGAGCCAGCTAGTTGTTGTCAACCTGACATAAACTACAGTGATCTGGGAGGAGGGACCTCAGTGAGGAAGTACCTCCATTAGATTGGCCTGTAGGCAAATCTATGGGGCATTTTCTTGCCTAATGATTGATGTGGGAGGGTCCAGCCTACTCTGGGCAGTGCCACCACCAGGCAGATAGTCCTGGATTGTGTAAGAAATCAAGCTTAGAGAGCCATGGAGAGCAAGCCTGTAAGCAGTATTCCTCGGTGATCTCTGCTCTGGTTCCTGCCTCCAGGTTCCTGCCCTGCTTGAATTTCCGCCTTGGCTCCCGCCAAGGGTGGACTGTGATAGCAACGTGTAAGCCAAACAAACCCTTCCCTCCCCAAGTTGCTTTTGGTCATCTTTATTGCAGCAATAGAGGGCAAGTCACTCCATGAGGCAAGCACCCACTGAGCTCCACCAGCTTCCTCACAACTAAATCAGGAAACTAAAACTGAGAACAGAAGTAAGTATGAGGAAGGCAATGAAATGACTCACGAGAGAGTAAGTTCAAATGAATTGACTAAGATTCTGTGAACGAAGACAGGAAAAGTAAGACTTTTTTTTAAAAGATAAAAATGATCAGGGGCCAGGGAGGCAGCTCAGCTGGTAAAATGCCTGCCCTATAAGCACGAGGGCCCGAGCTCAAGCTCTAGTAACCCGGTGGAAAGCTGATGAACTGTAACGATCGTAGGACACACTCTATTGAGAGAAGAGGAAGGGCTAGAGGCAGCACGTCTTTGCTCTGTTTGCACAGCTGTCCCTGGTGCTCTGACAGAACAAATGGTTAAGGCCCAACAGTCAGTAACTATATAGATCATAAAACTGTGAGGAAAATATGGAAACCCAGCTTTAGATAGCTAAAAAATACCACCTACCTTCTATTTCCTGCCCAATAGAAAGTCCAGCCCATTTTCGCTATAAAATAAATGAGAGGAAAAAAAAAAACAAATTAAAATCAAGTCAATCAGAATCAGAGAAATAAAGAAAAGATGAATAGCCATGAATTTCAGGAAGACGCTGTAAAGCCCAGATACAGTGTGTTGTTACACGCTGAACTGTAACCCCACACTCCAAATGCCAGTCTTTAGCCCCCAGGACCTGTGGGTCCCACTGTATTTAGAATTAGGGTCTTTGAGGACTACATGAGGATAAGCCCTGAGCCAACGTGACTAGGGACACAGGAGAATGTCTGTGATGATGGAGGTAGAAACTGAAGTGAAGCCAGCCAGGAGCTGCCAACACCATCGCCGGCTGGGCTCTGTCAGCCTTCCCGAGCCCTCAGAGGCAGCTTGCCTCCGTGATGCCTTTTCAAGTTCCTAGCTTTCAGGACTACGAGAGAATGATATTTTTAACACTTTCTATATTGTTTAAAATTTCTATTATTTTAAGCTAACCAAATTGTGGTTCCTTTTTTAACAGATAACCCAAAAATGAATGTACATTAGACCTTATAGAAATTTTCGAAGCTTGACTTTTCTGTTTTGGGGATTTGGTTTTTATTGTTGTTGGTGATGTTTGAGACAGGGTTCCACTACATAGCCCAGGCTAGCCTGGAACTTGGAATCCTTCTCAGTGTGTGCCACTGTGTGCCAGCATGCCTGGTGTGCCCGGAGTGCCCTTCTAGAGCAAAGCTGGCCAGTGTGGAAAGCTTTGTACGACGTAACATACCTCACCATCTTCACTCTGGCAGCTGTTCCGTATTAAGTGCACGGCTGCCAATAGTTTTGTATGACTTGTTAGAATACCACAAATACAAATTTAATTC
>CABHPH010001155.1:1854-17124 GCA_902168325.1 Peromyscus nudipes | reverse complement strand
ATAGTTTTGTATGACTTGTTAGAATACCACAAATACAAATTTAATTCATGAAATTAAACTAAAACTAGTCAGATGATCCACACTGAAACTGAAGCTGGGACTCAAACCATGATCTGGTCAGGACTACCCTGTGCAGTCTGCCCAAAATATTTTCAGGCACTTAAAGCCAGTCCCCAGTCTTGACTACACTGGCAAGAAGCAGGACAGAATGCATGCAGGTGGGAATTCAAGGGCTACCTTGACACAGATTTAAAATCAGCTATTACTGAGAACATTCCATAGGCTGCTGAGAAAAAGAACTTGATGTAGTGGGTAGCTGTTCTAGCTATGACCTTGAAGCACTGCCCCTAGTGAGGCAGCAGGTAACTGTTACACCTGCCTATGACCTTGAAGTACATGCCCCTGGGGTGTGGCCGCTCAGGACCCTTAAGACCTGGGATGCACGTACACAGCGCTCTCTTCGCTCCCTCATGGTTTTGGATGCTGGAGACAGACCAGGCGAAAGAACAATCTGGGACTGTGCCTCAGCCTTTCAGGACCCTGCAATAATTCCTCTGTTCTGTATCGTTAGTTTCCCTTCTCTAATAAATTCCTTTGCCCATTAAGCAGACTCCGTGGACTGCTAGCAATATCTTCACTCAATAACTTACGGCTGAAAACTCACAGCTTGACTACTCATGTGACCCCAGTGGATTCTGGGGCAGGTGATTAAAAAGGTGCTACACCATGAACATGTGCAGTGAGTGCTCCCCTTTCAACTTCTTTCCCACAGGTCACATTCCTTCCTCTGCCCCACATCCCCTAAAATATCCTCCGTAAAACGCCACCTTCTCTCTGGCCAAGATGACACTTAATGATGCTAGTTAAAACCTGACTGTGGATTCCTCACACTCTGCCCACTGTTACATGCACCATCTTTCCAGCTCTAGAGAAGCCCAGAAAGTTAGGTAGTAATCTAAATAACTACTCTTTGCAGGCTAGGTCTGACACTACAGCATTATAAAACCTCTATTGGAGGGCTGGAGAGATGGTTCAGCGGTTAAGACCACTGGCTGCTCCTCCAGAGGACGGAGTTCAATTCCCAGCACACACATGGAGGCTCACAACTCTCTGTAACTCCAGTTCCAGGGGATCAGACACCTTCATACCAATGCACATAAAACAAAGTTAAATAAATTCTTATAAAAGCTCTATTATTAGATGTTGATTTATAAAAAAGTGTTATTTTCTGTTACCCTGGGATTCAGCATCAAAAGAACATCACACCTTTTCCAAGAGCTAACTGATATTACTTCAGAGTTTTTTTTTTAATTAGAAGAAAAATTAAGACAATACAAAGGTATTGCTGTAAACAATTGACAATTAAGAATGTATCTTTAGGGCCTGTGAGAAGGTTCAGGGGGTTCAAGTGTCGGCCGTCAAATCTAATGACATGAACTTGAGACCCAGGACTCACATAATAGAGAGACTCCTACCAGTTCTTCTCTGACCTCCACTGTGGCACGTGTGCCCTCCCCCGAAACAAAATAAATAAACATTTTTTCAAAGAAGAATGTATCTTTAAACTCTTTATGTAACATCTAGGTGTTTTTCTTCAGTATGAGTCAATACAGTTACAGGGCAATGCTTGCTTAGAATGAATGGACTCTGCTGCAACTTTCAGGCTATAAGAAAATGCGCTGTCATTTGTTACCTGAGGCAAGCTGAATGCAATGCTTCCTGGAACCACTGATGGGTGAGTCCTCAGTGTAAATATGTATTTGTGATTGGGAGATGTCCTCACGATCACATGCCTAAAAGACAAGAGCACAATCAGGACTTCAAATTAATAAGAACATGTCTTCTACACGTGTTCCTCCCACACACAGGTGGAAACATGGCATCACATGAGCATCCTGATAGAAAACCGCAAACTTAGTTCCCAGAAATTGTAACTCAAAATGTCTTCTAGACATAAAGACATCTTGGCCTATACAAATCCAGCTAAGCACATTCAGTTCAAAGCATCAACTTCGTGATGTTTCCACTTTACAGGGAACTGAAGCAGCGATTCAAGATGAATTTCTTTTCCTGAGGGTAATTTCACATATCCCAATAAAATAAATGTAGGAGAACCAAAGGTAGATGAGCTAGGATATAGATGATACAGCTGTTAGTTTTTAAGGTTGTTTATTAAATCTTTCATCAGACTCTCAAAGCTTGAACATTTATGATAGCAATATATAATAGCTATTAAAAATGAAAATTTCCGCGCCGGGCGGTGGTGGTGCACGCCTTTAATCCTAGCACTCGGGAGGCAGAGCCAGGTGGATCTCTGTGAGTTCGAGGCCAGCCTGGGCTACCAAGTGAGTTCCAGGAAAGGCGCAAAGCTACACAGAGAAACCCTGTCTCGAAAAACCAAAAAAAAAAAAAAAAGAAAGAAAAAAAAGAAAATTTCCTCAAATACATCAACTTTCATACAGATGTCAAAATTTCAAAGAACTCTGAACCAATTCATAAGTCATCAGACATTATCCACAACATACATATTACATAAATTCATTTCATGATAATCTTCTACCCCAGGAAACTAATGAGTCCTTTGAGATAGACTCTTCAAATTTTGTTATGGGCCAGCACTATCTTTTGTATATAAAGGACGGTGGGGATGGGGAACAGCTGCAGAAGAGCCTACACACACCAGGTATACACCATGCCATGAGCCTACACACGCCAGGCATACACCATGCCATGAGCCTACACATGCCAGGCTTACACCATGCCATGAGCCTGCACACGCCAGGCATATACCATGCCATGTGTCACCTCCCAACCCACTATCTTTCAACAGGTAGCTTTTTTACAATGTTGTACTTTTTAATGTTATAGTTAGTATTTACATATACTGCTTTGCTGCTAAAACACAAGCCCTTTATATCTACTATATTTTAAGTGGAAAGTTTATGTGAAAGAACTCCATAAAACTCTCTCATTGGTCACTGACACTTCAGTCCATTTGTTGAAAATCTTATCTTCAGTTTGGCACCAGAGAATGTTTGATACCATCTCCCGCTCATGCTGTGGCTAATTCCATAAGACCCCAGAGAGTCTTTTGATGTAGATGGCACTGAACTTACCAAGAGCCTTTGGAAGGTCAGTAGGAGATGTGAATCAGTTAGGATAAATTATGATAAAAATTCCTTTAAAGAGCTGAGGGGTTTGTAAATCTTCAACTTTTACACCTCTTCCATTATCACAGTAACAATGATCACACTAGTGAAAATTATGGAGGGCTTGCTAACATGCTGGGCACGTTGTAAATGTTATATTGGAGTAAGTTATTCCTACAGCTCCCCCATTTTATAGATCAGGACACAGGAACACAAAGATGGCAAATGCCTTATCTGTGGTCACCAGTTTGTGACTGTCAGAATGAGGACCAAACTTGAACAATGTGACTTCAGAGCAAGATGACTACCAACCACGCTATGTGATCCCTGTACCAAGTGTGTCTATGCTAAGAAAATCAGCTTCTAAAGAGGTTCTATGTAGTATGTATACTGTATCAAGGCTTGACATAGTAATGACTGAAATATATAACTCTCATTTCCATTTTCCAACTCTGCAAGAGTAATAAAAAAAGGTAATTTCCCAAAGTTTCCCTACAATGAGTCTTTGGAAGTTTGTGTAACAAATCTTAGCAAGTTCAAAGAATCAAGTCATATGGCTACTCACTGGCCAGACTGGTAATCCTTCTCGTTCACAACCGCACAGTTACTTAAAGACAGCTCATCAGTAGGACATCTCGCAGCTTGCATACTCTGTAAGATCAGAAACACAAGATTAAGTCATGTTTTCTTTCTTTCTTTTCTTTCTTTCTTTTTTTTTTTTTTTTTGGTTTTTCGAGACAGGGTTTCTCTGTGTAGCTTTGCACCTTTCCTGGAACTCACTTGGTAGCCCAGGCTGGCCTCGAACTCACAGAGATCCACCTAGCTCTGCCTCCCGAGTGCTGGGATTAAAGGCGTGCGCCACCACCGCCCGGCAAGATTAAGTCATGTTTTCTAACCTGAAAGAACATGGCATGCCTCCTGCTCTTTACTCTCCATCACCGTAAGCGCTGCAGTAAGCATTCCTCTGTTCTGACTCCTGCCTTTCTTCCTCCTGGGTAGCAGCAAGCCCTTCATTTGGGAAGCTATCCATCTCTCATTTCCTGTGGCTTGTGTGACTGCAGATACACACACATGCCTATCTTCTCTCCCCCATGGCACTAGAAGAAAGCACTCTTCCTTGACACACTACTACATGAAGACTTTCCACTTTAAATGACAACAGTGTCCTGGAGAAAGCATGGGCCACAGATGGGGAATACACACTTGGAAACACAGACCCAACAACCAAGTCAAAGGCTATTGCGTAGAACCAACACATTCTTTTTTTGCTCAAGCTTATTTGAATTGATTTTCTATCTCTTTCACAGAAAAGAATCATGACTGGTAAAATGAAATAAAGTCAGGTAGTAAATTTGATAAAAGGTGTCATGAAAAGCATCTTTTTATAAGAGATCCCAAGTGGCTATGAATTATATTTCCTATAGATGAAAGAAAATCATCTTCCAGCCTGAAGCAGGAAGATTACTGCAAGTTTGAGGCTAGCCTGGACTACAAAGCAAGACCCTGTCTCAAAAGAGAAAACAAAACAAAAACAAAACCACCAAAAAAAAACCTTCCAAACATTTCTCAACAAAATAATTATAAGATGTACCCACAAAGAAAAACAGCAACCAATGGCCTTTTTAGTCAATACCTACTAGCCAAATACTCTTCTAAATAATGATTTTTGTTTTCCTAGAAGAGACACAAAGTCCTGAAGTGCAGAAAAACACTGCAGTTACTGCCTTATTCACAGGTTGGTCAGAACCAAAGAGGTGCGCAGAATGTCGTTGAGATCAATTTTATGTAAACAAGGTCTTTACAATATTGAATCTTTCCTACACTCCACATGGACAGAGGAAGTAGCTATCAAAAGGTTTCCTTTTTAAAAACTATTTTATAGTTTGTGGGACATATGCCATGTGTTGTGGGTACCTAAGGGGGCCAGGACAGAGTGTCAGATCCCCTATAGCTGGAGTCAGGGTCAATTGTGAGCCACCAGTGTGGGTGCTGGAAACTAGACTGGTCCTGTCAAGATCAGCAAGAGCTCACAACTACCGAGCTATTGCTTCAGCCGGTCTTTTCTTTTCTTTCCTTTTTAAAGATCATACAGGGATTACTGGTAATTACAAAATACTTCAAAGAGCTTAAGGTGTTGGTGCACATCGGTAATGGCAGCTGTCTTGAGGCTAAGGCAGGAAGACTACAGCTTTCAGGCCAGCCTGGATATCACAATGAGTTCCAGGCAGCCCAAAGTACAGTAAGACCTCGTCTCAAAAACAAAACAAAACAAAAAGTGTTTCAAAACAGAAACGAGTTACATAATTATTTTATAAAAAATGAGTGCTTCAAACATGATAACTATTTCTAAAGAGAGTACAGTAGCACATTACCAAAAAGATACTATATAAACAAAAACTTGCCCTGCACCTCCCCATAAAATAAAAATGTTTTCCAAAATGGAAAAAGATACATTGTTCTAATGAATATTGCATTTCAAAAATGGATATCTGCAAACGGTGCTATTGCTAAGTGACTGCACTATTGAAAAGAGCATCTTCAGAATGAACCGTGAAGGCACTGGCTGCCAAAGCCTGGCAACCTGAGTTTGATCCCTCGGACCTGCACAGGAAGAAGAGAACGGACTCCTGAAATTATCCTCGACCTCCACGCCCGTGAATACATCCAACCTAAAAACAAACTCCAAACTCGTGTGTGTATGTTTTAAAGCCAGGAACAGAACAGAACAGAATAGCTTCTAAAACAATCATCCACCTGGCGGCTTTCAGGGGTTTTTCTGAACACATTTATTAGCACTATGAAAAGTGTAATGCATTTTGATTAATTTGCAGAAAAACAAGTAGACAGATGGAAATGTACTAGCCACATTTCAGGAAAACATTTCCATAAATGGCAATTAGTTTGATTTAAAAAAAAAAAAAACCCAAAAAAAACCCAGACTATCATAATTTCAAAAGTGCAGCCAAATTCCCTTACTTTGATCTAGGCTTTGATTGCCACTAAAATGGAGTGTCAAAATGAGCTAAATTTAGGAACAGGCCTTTGAACAGATGTATTGAAAAACATTTAAGCAAGATCTTAAAGAACAGCCAGATGGTGGTAATGCCCTTCTTCAATCCAGCACTCGGAGGCAGAGGCAGATCTCTATGAGTTCGAGGCCAGCCTGGTCTATAAATCAAGTTCCAGGACAGCCAGAGCTGTTATACAGAGAAACTCTGTCTCAAAACAAAACAAAACAAACAAACAAAAGATTTCAAAGAACAATGACTCACCATTTTATAGGTTACTAGTAAAGTAAAATTATGAGATTATACATTTGATCGTTAGCTTGCTTATTCTTTTCTATATGTTTCACTATGTATATAAAATCTTAGTACGTCATCAGTGAATACACAACTGGAGTTATATAAACACTTTTTATGTGTGGGATTTGTGATCAAATGTTTGGAAATCACTGATTTCCCATGACCTGAACAGAGTGAAGGTTACAAGTTCACCTTCCAAATGAAACAGCCTTTTGCTTAAGGTCACACCTTGACCAGCCGGCAGTCAAAAACACATCAAGCTATTTAAAGTTTTCTATCTTCCCACAGTCTCTTCACCTTCAAGTTTCTTCCTTTTATGATATTCCCCCTAAACTCGCATCCCTTACTTGGCCAGTTCCTATACACTCCACAATTCCCAGCGAAGACAATACTTATTCCAGGAGACATCCTGGACAGCTGCCCCTCCCATCTAAACTGATGAAAGGTAACCGGAAGCCCTGGATATGTCCTTATGGTCTTCCTGCATGCCAGAATCATACGTAGGGCAAGTCTTAAGAATATGTCTGTCCTTCCTGGTGACTGCTCCTGGGCCTGGCACACAGTGAGTGCTTTTGAAACATTATAGATTAATACAAACCTGTTTCAACTGCATTTTAAACCGCCCAGAGAAGAAGTGTACACAGCACAAGGTCATTTAGGATATGACATAATCAGACTCAAATGACTTAACAGTTCAAAGTTACACAGCTCGGGGCTAGGAAGATCGCTCAGGAGATGAGGACAGGAGCTCCCCGGAGAAAACTGGTTAAAGCATCTAGCCATATCTAGGAGCTGAGTTTGGCTGAGAGCTGCTACCTTAATGGATAAAGAGGAAGAGCAACTGAAGATGAATCTTGACATAATCCTCCTGCTTTACATGTACACGCAGAACACATGTGCACACACAAACATGCACCTACACACATGCAAAAACATGCATATACAAACGTGCACCATACACAGACACAAACAAATGGAAAAACAAAACAATAAATAGAACAAAAATTACACAACTGATAAAGCCAACACAACACAAACTTTACAAAACGTAACCTGTTTAACTGTCCGTGTCCTTTAATAAGGAGTGGGGTGGGGATCTGCGGATAGCACCTGGCTGGCCAATTGAAACAGATGCTATAACTGAAAGGCCTCCCTATTAGAACCCAGAAGCATCTGTGTTTATGGTAAGCCAAGCAGGGGATCTCATTTTTAAACAAAGTGTAAGTCTCTATTAATAGTGGAGTTGTCTACTTACCATAGAAGTGCCAAGGGAAAATTCTACAATTTTTCTAACACTGGCTTTGCCTCTAGGGAACAATAATAAAAGTCAACCACTACAGACCTACAGCCTTTTAAACATGAAATCACAATTAGTGATGGGTAGTTTTATTAACTTGAGCTGTTTGAGTTACTGGAACACAAAACTGTTTAAGGATATAGAAATGTCTTCATTGTAACAACTTAAATTCCCAAACATTACAGACCACTGTGGACTGTTTGCTATTTGAGAGCCGGGCGGTGGTGTCACACGCCTTGAATCCCAGCACTCAGGAGGCAGAGGCAGGCAGATCTCTGTGAGTTCGAGGCCAGCCTGGGCTGCAGAGTGAGTTCCAGGAAAGGGGCAAAGCTACACAGAGAAACTCTGTCTCGAAAAACCAAAAAAAAAAAAAAAAGAGAGAGAGAGAGAGAGAGAGAGAGACAGAGAGACAGAGAGAGAGAGACAGGCAATGTTAACAAACCAAAGGGAAGAGTGGTGTAAGTAATTAAGTAATTAAGTAATTGTGCCATTGGTTATTCCAGAAGCTTTAAACTGCAGAGAATTTGCTTCTCTTTAAAAAAAAAAAAAAGGGTGTGCAAGGGGGCACTTAAGCAAGATTTCTCTGGACAGTATTTAAGTTTGGGAATTTAAATAACACACTCTTGTGTAAAGGTTCCTTGAAGAAAATGGATTATTTGAGTGAACTTTTAAATCAAATAACAGTACAGCAAAATAAGCAGAGAAAAACACATATGAGGCAGCGAGTGGTAACACTCTCCTGTGATCTTAGCACTCGAAAGCTGGAGACAGGAAGATCAGGAGTTTAAGATAGTCTCAGCTACGTAGGGACTTAAAGTCCAGCCTGGGCTACATGAGACCCTATCCCGAAAGAAAGGGACTGAAAAGAAAGACAGTGTGCTAGCAGACTGGAAAGGGCTCATCACCAAACAGTCCCTCCTACCCTGACTATAACCCTTAAAAACACACCGCCTTTCCTCTGGCGCCTCAGGCCTTGGTTACATTTCTCCAGAGACACACATATTCCCACAGGAAAGAGGAGAGCAAAATATAGAAACTTGCCCCAGGGCCAGGCCAGATGACAAGCCCCACTCAATTGTTTCTCCTAGAGGATCATTTCTGAAACACTAATGGTTTAGAATTGCACTTGCACTATGTGTATGTGTGTTTGAGGGGTGAGGGGTGGAGTGCTCACATCTGTAATCCAAGCACTGGGGTAGCTGAGGCAGGAAGAAGATGACCACAAGTTTCTCCCCAGACCGTTTCAACGTGAGACTGTCTCACAGAAAGACAAAGGGAAACCTTCACTTTTCAACAAAGTGACCCCCAGACATACAATTGGTAACGTTAATAAAAACTTAGAACTCCATTTTTGAGTACCACTACCCACATTTCAAGTGTCACAAGTGCCTGATCACTAACACTGCAGATGGTTTCAAGGGATGTGATTGGTCCAGAGCAACAGAGATGTCATCATAAATGCCCACCTGCAGGGCTACAGAACCTCCAATGCTATAAACTCCTACCACACTTTCTGCTTAAAAAAAAAAAGCGTGCTTGCTTTGGGGTTTTGTTTGGTTGTTGTTCTTGAGATAGCTTGTCCACATGCAGGCCATGGTACATGCAGACACCTCCCCACCCCCCAACCCCAGACATAAAGAAATGTAATTTGTTTTTTAAAAAAATTCTGAAGATATAGGGTACTAGAAATGATGGCATAGGAGGTGGGAAGCATGGTGTGCCAGTTATTTTCAAAACTCTCTTGGAATATCCTTGGCATTCCCTAACTCAGACAAACACTCTGCCCATGAGAAGAACCTACTGACATCAAGTCCTCAAGATTCTTCTTTTTTTAAATTAAGGAATTTTTATTCATTTTACACACCAACCACAGATCCCCCTCTCTTCCCTTCTCCTGCCCCTCCAGGCTTCCCCCCCCCCAACCCACCCCCCATTCCCTCCTCCAACAAGGTATGGCCTCCCATGGGTAGTCATCAGAGCCTGGTACATTCAGTAGAGGAAGGTCCAAGCCCCTCCCCCTGCATCAAGGCTGTGTAAGATGTCCCACCATAGGTAGTGGGCCCAAAAAGCCAGCTCATGCACCAGGGATGGATCCTGATCCTACTGCCAGGGGGTCCCTTAAGCAGATCAAGCTACACAACTGTCTCCCTTGTGAGGACCTAGTCCAGTCCCATGGAAACTCCACAGCTGTTGGTCTAAAGTTCAAGAGTTCCCACTAGCTTGGTTTGATTGTCTCTGTAGGTTTTCCCATCATGATCTTGAGATTCTTTTATAAATTTAAATTCTAAAAAACTTTCAATTTGGTCTTTCTGGGGAAATCCATGCCAGAAAACAGGAACATCAAAGGCTGACAACATCAAATACTGGCAACTGTATGAAGCAGTTTCATAAAGTTCATGTGGCCTAGCAAATGCAACCCCAGGTCTTTGGCCAAGAAACTGAAAACTTATGTCCACACAGACACTAAACATAAAGGTTCATAGCATCTGTATTCATGATAGACAAAACTGGAAACATCACAAAAGTCCTCCAAAAGATGAGTGGGCAAACAACTGTGTCATAGCCGTAAAATGAAATACTACTAGCAATTAGAAAGAAATTAATCACTGGTATATGTTTACTGTTCTAAAGGCAGTGGGGCCTGGGAGAATGGAGCCAGTCAGTGAGATGGATTAAAGCCTCATGCAATAGCCAACTTTATTCCGAGCATCAGACAATTTATACTCCAAGGGTCAAGAAAAATCACCTGAGTTACGTTCTCGTAAGTTCAAGCTGTATACAGTCACAAGGACAAGCTGTGCACGCACATGTGTAAACATTTACTAGAATAACAGCAGCAAGCAACAGTGAGTAATCTGAAGTAAACCCACCCCTATCCACAACACCTGCGAGGAGCACGAAAACACATTCCACGAACAATTCCATGTTTTGAAGAAACTGAGGTCACGAGACTGTTTTCTTGGGATTTTTCTCACAAGCACTCAGAATTCTCCTCACACTACTTCATTCGTGGGCCGTGTTCTGACAGGTATATACACAGTGAACTTCAAAAATGTAATGTTGAGTAAAAGAAGCCAAGTATGGAAATGCAATCATATGGTGTTTGTGCTTTGTGTCTGGCCTATTCCTCTTAGTGCAATGTTTTCAAGGTCCAACCAGGTTGAAGCACATATATATCATCTATACTTCATTATTTTCTACAACTGAGCTATATCCCATCATATGGACAGACCACATTTGTTTATCATTTCATCTTCAATGAACATTCAGGCTGTTTCCATCTAGGAGTTTTAAGAATAATGCTGCCCTGAACATCCAAGCAGAAGAGTTATGTGGAATTTGGGGGTTTTGTTTGTTTGTTTGTTTGTTGAGACAGGGCCTTGCTACACAGCCAACTGTGATCTCTACCTTGTGATTCTCCTGCCTCAGTTTTGGAGTGGCAAGATTACAGTGTGCACCTCTATGCCTGGCTCTACACCCAAGTTTACATATGAACATACGTCTTCAATTTTCTCATATGTGCTAACCAGATATCTCGTTTACAAATGCATTCCCTATTCTGGAGGTTATCTTCACTTTCTTTTTTTGTTTTTTGGTTTTTCAAGTCAGGGTTTCTTTGTGTAGCTTTGTGCCTTTTCCTGGAACTCAGTTGGTAGCCCAGTATCTTCACTTTCTTAATCATCTCCTTTGACATATGAAAATTTCAATTTTGATAAAATCCTATTTTTCCTGATTGCTTATGCTTTTGTATCACATCTTAAAAAACCATCACAGGCCGGGCAGTGGTGGCGCACGCCTTTAATCCCAGCACTCGGGAGGCAGAGGCAGTTGGATCTCAGGGAGTTCCAGGCCAGCATGGGCTACAGAGTGAGTTCCAGGACAGGCACCAAAGCTACACAGAGAAACCCTGTCTCAAAAAACCAAAAAATAAATAAATAAATAAAAATAAAAAAAATTGCTTAATCCAAAAGCATGCATTTTTAAAATCTACCCTTCCTTGGAAGAATCACAGTTAGGTCTTTGAACTGTTCAACTTATTATTTCTGATGCAAATACAGGGAACTGTTTCCTTATTTCCACTTCTAGATCATCCATTTCCATCGTATAGAAACACAGCTGGCTTCTGGATATTGCTCTTCTCTGGTACAGCTTTGCTGAACCTAGTTAGTAGCTCTAATTCATTTTTTTCAGATAGATAAATTATAGTGGTATTCTATTTGTACTGAAATGTGATTTTATTTGTATGTTAATAAATAAAGTTGCCTAGGGGTCAGAGCTATTAGCAAGCCATAGGGAAAGCCAGGGCGGTGGTGGTGCACACCTTTAATCCCAGCACTTGGTAAGCAGAACTAGATAGATCTCTGTGTGTTCAAGGATACAGCCAGCATTGGAGACACACGCCCTTAATCTCAATACCAACCATAGAAGACCTGGAGGTCTGTACAGACAGGCAGTGACGAGGCAGTCACATAGTTGGGTTTACAACCAATGAGAAGGAAGAACAAGGACTCTTTATAAGACAAACGCACAGGAAGTAACTCCTTTTTCAGAAAGGTCTCTTGGCGGGAGAGGCTAGCTGGCGGAAAGCGGTAAGGCTCTTAGCTCTGACCTCTTGGGCTTTTATCTTTACATTGGCTCTGTGTTTCTTATTTAATAAGACGGTTGGTTACATCTACAATAAATTCTTTAGGACTGTCAACTATGGCTGGAGATGGTAGAGCACATACCCAGCATGCACCCAATCTCTAGGTTGACTCCCCAGTTCAACCCAAAACACCAACAAAGGAAACCCACACCATCCACACAGCGGTGGTTACAGGTGCCTTTATTCCTGTCCTTCCCTTGCCCACTGGCCCCACCTACAGCTGGCAATGGTGGTGAACAGAAGGGGCCAAAGGAGACTCCTAGTCTCGGTCCCGATCTCCACGGGAAGCTTTTACCCTTCACCGTGAAGTATGATGACGTCTGTGGAGTTTTTAGTTGGTTGAGTTTTGTTTTGTGAACCAAATTTTGACAGCGTCAACTCATAAGGTTGCTCCGAGAATTTAACAAGAAAAGATCTGTGAAGGTGTTTTCAAAACTGCAAGATGCCAGGTTCATTTTAGGATTGTATTCCACAACACAGTGTTCCTACTCCAAATAAAGTTTACTCCAAAAGTTGCTAAAAAAATCAAAACAAATTGACCCCAATTCTTCAAAAACAAATGAAAATACAGCGATGTACCTAAAGACATCATAAAGTCTGAGGTCTAGTGAGTACCATGTCTTCAAAGCAGCAAAATACATCGACAGGCTTCATGGTAGTTAGCTTAACTGTTATATTGCTCTGAAGCTCTGTAATTACACACACACACACACACACACACACACACACACTCACAACGTATTTTTAATACTGAGAGGTTTCTCACTTAACACAGCTTAATAACAAATATAAGCATAACATAATGGAAACGATTACATATTTTATAATTTAGAAATTACTTTTAAATACTTATGTCCAAATGGCTGATTTTCATCAGTAAACAGGAATTACTAGCATACTTCTGTTCCTTAGATAGGATCTTTTGGGCAAGCTGGGAATACAGGGTCAGCACTTGAGTGTTCATATAGCATACCAAAAAAAAAAAAAAAAAAACCAGGAAAAAAAAGAAAGGAAAGGGGGGAAGGTCGGCACCCAGCATGGCTCCCCCAGGGCCACATAGAAAAGCCCCCCTTTTCTCTAGTCTTCTGTCTCTACACCCTAGCACCTTCTCTGGATTCTGAGGCCATATACACTTAGGGCAGAACTGCATACAAACGGCCGGGAAGAGGGGCTGGCATACAGTGAGGGGCAGGAGGCCCGGCTGATGTGAGGAAGGGGCAGCTGTTCTGCTGGGAGGGCAGCGCTAGAAGATAGCGGCCCTGTGGGATGCTAGTAATATCATCTTTCTTAAACTGGGTGTTGATTACCTTGGGTGTGCTTATTTTGGAAATGTGGAACCTATACCAGGCAGTGGTGATGCACACCTTTAATCCCAGCACTCAGGAAGCAGAGGCAGGCGGATCTCTGTGAGTTCAAGGCCAGCCTAATCTACAGAATGAGATCCAGGACAGCCAGGGATACCCAGAGAAAAAAATAAGAAAAAAAAAAATACAATGTCCATGTTTCTGTGTGCATGTTTTGGGATGTTACAGGTGTTTCCAAAGGGGCTGGACTGGTTTGTCTTCATTCCTCCCCGCAGGGTGTTAGGACTTCAGCTGCTCCACATCGGTGCACTTGGGATCTTGGTGCTTCATCTACTTCCTGGGAGAGTGCAGCATTGCCTCCCCGAGCTTCAGTTCCTGTTTCTCTGATGATGAATGAGGTCAAGCACTTAGCAAATGTTACGGACACACTCTTTCTGCTCTTTCTGCAATGCCTGTTTGAACCTTTTGTCTGTTTTTCTACTGGCTTTCTGTTGTTTCTTTTTATGATTAGTTGGCAGGGTTTTGTTTTAGTTTGGTTGTTTGTTTGTTTTTGTATTTTGTATTCTAGGTACAAGTTCTACCAAATACATGTGCTTTAAGTATGTTCTCGTACTCTGCAGCCTGTCTGCCCTCTCTCGTGCGTGGTGTATGCTATGGAAGGACTTTGGTCATCTCCCACCCACACACATTTATATACTGAGGTGCTAAAACCTAAAACCTGCACAGCTACCCCAGTGGCTACTCTGGAGACAGGCTTCTAGCCTTCTAAGAAAAGACATCTCTCTCCCCACGATGTGGGCACACAGCTAGAAGGCTGCATCGAGTCCAGAGAGAGAGAGCACTCACCAGCCTACCATGCTGGCACCCTGATTTTGAACTTCCAGCCCCCTGAGCCAGAAGAAAATATGTTTCTGCAGTGGAAGTTTTCCCCAGTCCCACCCAGGCCCACAGCCGCTCAGATCCAAATAAACACACAGAGGCTTACATTAATTACAGACTGTATGGCCTAATGGCTCAGGCTTCTTGCTAGCTAGATCTTACATCTTAAATTAACCCATTTCTATAAATCTATACCTTGCCACATGGCTCGTGGTTCGTGGCTTACCGGTATCTTTACAACTTGCTTCTCATGGCAGTGGCTGGCAGTGTCTCCTGACTCAGCCTTCCTGTTCCCAGAATTCTCTTCTGGCTACTGGCCAATCAGCATCTTATTTATTAACCAATCAGAGCAACACATTCACAGCATACAGAGCGATCTCCACAGCATGTTTCTGTTGTTTAAGCCACTCCATATGTAGGATTTTGTTATGTCAATCTGAGCAAAGTACAACAATGCCTTCTGATAAGCAGTCTTCAATTTAATGGAGTCTGTTTTTACTCCTTTATAGCAACTTCTGGCTTCATTCTGTTTAAGAAATCTGCTGCTGGGTGGTGGTGGTACATGCCTTTGGGAAGCTGAGGCAGGCAGATATCTGAGTTCGAGCCCAGCCTGGTCTACAGAGTAGTTCCACAACAGCCAGGACTACACAAAGGAGAGAGAGAGAGAGAGAGAGAGAGAGAGAGAGAGAGA
>CABHPH010001154.1:26204-53155 GCA_902168325.1 Peromyscus nudipes | reverse complement strand
TGTGTGTGTGTGTGTGTGTGTGTGTGTGTGTGTGTGTGTTTATAGATATGTTTTCAGCCTCCCATCTGATTTGTTTTGGGGATGTGTGTTTTAGGGTCTCAAGTAGCCCAAACTGGTCCCAAATTCACTTGTAGCTGAGGATAACCATGAACTTCTGATCCTCCTGCCTCTGAGTGCTGGATTTATAGGTGTGCACCACCAGACCCATTTGATGCCGTTCTGGGGATCCAGTGTGGGTCTTCTTGCATGTACTTTCCTAACTGAGCTACGCCCCAGCTCCTCCTTAAAAAAAATGTTTACAAGGGGAAATTTTTAGCCAAATCAGAAGCACACAGTATTACTAGATCCGTTTCTAACGTGGACTTCTTTCATTTTATGTGTATGTGTCTATGTGTGGGTTTGTGCAGGTGAGTGCAGTACCCGGGGAGACCAGAAGAGGGTGTCAGATCACCCTGAGCTGGAGGTGGTTGTGAGCTGCCTGATGTGGGTGATGGTAACTGAACTCAGATCCTCTAGAAGAGCAGTAATCTCTCTTAGTCACTGAGCCATCTCTCCAGGTCCTTAAAATGGACATTTTTAAAACTGCAAGGTGAAACAGCAGCAAGTAATGTGTCGTGTTTGAAGGAGCAGCCTTGGAATTGGGTTGTCTTTATCTCCCCTTGCTAATGCCTCTGACTTTGTAACAGAGCTTGTTTCTGTGTGTGTAATACTATTGTGGTCTAGTCAGTGTTGGAGTTGGTAAAAAGCTTTAGTGCCTGCTGAGACTTGGTATATAGACACTCCTTCCTTACCAAGAGTAGCTTTTGTTCTGCCAAACTCAGGCATCGTCCACCTTTCGTTGAGACACTTTCATTGGCCTGGAATTTCACCCACTAGGCTGGGCTGGCTGTCTAGCAAGCACCAGGGATCTATCTGCCTGTCTCCATCTTCCATCTCTGCCATAGCTGGGATTACGAGTGCCCACCATCACTCTTGGCTTTTTCTATGGGTTCTGGGATGAAAGGTTGATCCTCATGATGGCAAGGAATGCTTTTTTTCCCCTCTGAGCTGTCGTCCCCTAACCCCTATGTTTGAATGTCTTCGAGGAGAACTTCTTCCTCTTAGGCATCTGAGTTCCCAAAGTCAGAAACAGCTCGGACAGGCTCTTTGGCAGCCTCTCTGTGCGGTGACGCATGCCCTTTGACAGAGGAACTTACGGCTGTCTTTGTCCTTTTTCTTTCAGGAGGGATTCTTAGCCGAAAGTGGACTTTGGAGGAGGGTCCGACAGGCCATGTAAGTACTGTGGTCAGCAACTGTGTATCCTGCCTGAGCACAGAGCACAGCGTTTGCCCTTGGAGAGAGAAAGGATCGACAGTTTGAGTCCAATGTTATCTTTTAGAAACATAAAAACAAATACAGACATTGGACTGGGGATGTAACCATTCATAAAGCCCCGGGTTCCATCCTTTGCACAGCATAAAAACATATGTAGTGGTGTGTGTACCTGTAATTCCAGCTCTCAGAAGGAGGAGGTAGGTGGATCAGAAATTTAGTCATTTTTGCTATGTACAGAGTTTGAGGCCAGCCTAGGCTACACGAAATCCTGTCTCAAAAAGAAATACACATACATTTATTTACATACATCAGACACAAACACACATCACAGACACACAAACAAAATAAAACCAAATAGAGACACACTGGTTCCAGAGGCTTGTGCGTGTCCCCTTGACATCTACAATCCTGAGGGGACATCTCTGGCTATCTAGTGAAGGTACAGAGTAGACTCGAGCTGTCAGGCTAATTGTGCAGAAATGTCTTATCTCTATAGAATTAACAGCAGTCTATTTATTACTTCAGGTAATCTTTACCAAATAGGAACTTGGGTGAATTTTCAGTTCGATCATAGCCACAAATTCTAATGAAGCCATGGCCCCTTCAGAAGTAGCCAAACTTAGGGCTGATACAGTGGTATGACAGGACATCATATAAAGTCACTGAAGTAGAAAGGTGTGGCTTCTAAAGATAGTATAACGTGAGAACTGGAAGATGGCTTAGTGGGACGAAGTGTTTACTTCATACACATGAGGCCCTGAGTTCAAATCTCCAGCACCTACTTAAAAAGCTGGAAGTGGCCACGCATATGCCCCTAACCCCAGTGCTTTGGGGGACAGGCAAAGGCTTGCTGGACCTTGCTGGCTGCCAGTCTTCCTCTAGGCTCAGTGAGAGACCAGGACACCTGATACCTTCCTGGCCCTCCTTGTGTGCACATGGGCTCATGTACCCCCACCAGGAAAGTACATACATTCTGCTCACAGTACACACACATACCATATACACTCACACACAGAACGATTGAATACACCATGTGCACTCACACACTGAATAGTCGAACCTTATCTGAACTCTGGCTCTATGAGGAACCCTTGCTGAAGGAGCTTATTTCCTTGTTCCCCATATTCTGTCTATGTTGTAGAGAAAACATTATGCTAAATACTTCTTTCAACTGTCTGGATCCCTGGTTGTGCTTTACATTCCCCCTGAGAGTTACCTTGGTGAACCTGGAGCACCGCGTATGGGCCTCACCAGCGGAGAGGATTTGGGTGTCAGGGTTATGGGGCCAATACAATGCAACATTAAACATTTCTAATTCTTATTTCTTTTATGTATGTGGGTCTTTGAACACACTCAGATGCTAACCACATCACAGGAGCAAAAACACCCTGGCGATGCCCTCAGAAGAATGACTTAATGTGAATAACAACATTAAAGTTAGTGCTAAAAAAAAAGTCATGTGACCGTGTGACTTTTATCTGCGATTTCTCTCTGGCTGTCACCTTGAGTGCTTGTCCCTCTGGGAGAAATCAGGGAAATAGGAAGCGTCTCTTTTGGAAGCTCAAAGGCATTTTGAATCTCTAAGGACCCGGAATTTTTTTTTCTTTTTATCTAAAATACAGCAAGCATATTGAATGCCCACAACCTCCTTAATGAGAACGAGAGACATTGTAGGATCCGGAAACTGAGCAAGCTACCCTCTGGGTTTGCTCTCCATGAAACTGGTTTAGTGGTATCTGGTAGGTGGTCTGTTCAGTGCTTTCCACGAGTTGTCAAGGATGGCAGCTGGGGGCAGCGGGCTGGCCTTGGGGAAGGCCGAGCTGGGCATATTGTCTCTGCTCTCCAATGAGTATTGGGCTGGGATCTGACTCCATTGGTAGTGTTTGCCTAGCATGCAGGAAGCCCTGGGTTCAGTCTCTACTTCTATATATACTGGGTGTAGAGGTGATTATCTGTAATCCTGGTACTCTGGAGGTGGAAGCAGAAGGATCGAGAGTTCAAAGTAATCCTCAGCTACTTTGTGAGTTTGAGGACAGCCTAGGTGGGCTACATGAAACTGTCTATTTTGCATTTTCTATACTATGTTTTTTCCTGGCCGTCTCCATATCTCCCTCCTGCTCTTTTCTCCCTCACTGTGTGGGTTTGACAGCCTTCATGAAACAGGCAGATGTACTGGTGTCATGTGGGACTCCTGGGATATGTCTTTCTACTACCTAAAGTTGTCACCCCCCCCAACATCGATGTTCCATAGTTAGCTACCTTTTAGGGGGCCTCTTGGCTCTACCAAACGTGACTATTGAAAGAGCAGCTGCCTGTCAGCCTCCCCCAGAGCCACTGGTTTGGGCTGTTGTCAGTTTGGTGTTAGAGGAGATCCATAAGCAGCAGATTCAGCCATCACTGACATTTACAGCTTGACAGCCACATCATAGATGGCTTTACATCTCTTATCATCCTTTAAATAGCCTCCAGTAGATATAGCACATGGCCTTTCCATACATGGATGGCCCCAAATAGGAACATAGCTGGCCTCCCTGGAAGGTGGCAGAGTGACTCACCCGCTTCCTCCACCATGTTCTCGCTGTGTCTCTGCTGACGTAGGGTGGCGATCCATCAATGTAAGATATGCCCGTGATCCACCAGCTTATGAAGAAAATAGTTATTTGGACAGTTTTGGGAGGCATTCTCCCATGGTTGGTTGGCCCTGTTAGTTTGCCCTCTGGTGAGGCGGTGTACCATGGTAGCACACTGTGGGGCGAGCCTGCTCACCTCATGGCCAGGATGCCGAAAGGGAGATGTGAGAAGTGGTGGCCTACCTCAGATGGTGTACCCTGAGTCGTCTTTGACGGCAAATCCTGAGTAACCCTTTCGAAGACCTCCAACTAGATCCCATCTGTGTATATGGTGTGTGTGCATATGCGTGCGTGCGTGCGTGCGTGCGTGTGCGCGTGCGCGCGTGTGTTTTAATTTGAAGTGTCATTCTTCAGGCAGTGTCCATCTCATGCTTTGAGACAGGCTGTCCCAGTTCTCTTTAACTGTAACCTTGACACAGCCTAGAGTCAGAGTGAAAGTCCCCACCTGACAAACCGCTGAGATCCAATGTCTTGGTTGCTAACTGTGGGCAGCACCCTTACACAGTGTCCCTGGCTGCATTCGAAGGGCCCAGTGGTTACGTTTTTATTCGCTGAGTAAGAAACGATGGAAACTTGGAAAGAGAGTGGCGTCTGCAAAATTGATGGCCAGTGACCATGCCGGCTATCAGCAGCCCAGAGTGGCCTTGGTGTCTGTGAGGGAGAACTGGCCCTGTGCCATAGACTACATTTGTATTTAAGAAAGCAAAAAAAAAAAGCAATCCAGGTATTTATGAGTTGAGAGTGACTCCTGGGTCTTTAAAAAGTAAACAGCACTGCATGGAGGGGGCCACGGCTGCCCTGTGGGAGGGACAGCTGGGGGGGAGGGGGGTCCCAGTGAGAGGCAGTGGCGGTCGCTGGACTTGATGGGAAGCTGATGGCAGTAATAGCCTTATAGGGTCGCCTTTTCTCTTCTCACAGAAATGAACAGAACACAAAGCAAAAGCCTCTTTGCTCTTAATTCAGAGAGACCCCGAGAGTCAGAACGAGAGAATCGAGATTAGGGTAGACACAGGGGTGCAGCAGTTTTAGGGGGATTCTGAACACAGCCAGTGGTCATGTGTACTTTTGAAAGAGAAAATGTCTTCTAGGTCTAAGTACTCAGTCATTGCGGCTCTCAGTTCCTGAATATCTACGTACCCATGGGTACCACAGAGTCCTTGGTCTAGGGGTTCATCCTAATGAGCTTCTGACTTTGTGGTGGCACAAAAGTCGTGTGTGTTCGGTGGACGCCATAGTCATTCTGCAGACTTTGAATTTGCATCTTTTCCTGGACAAGTGAGTATGTGATAGAATCTGCTTTGGGATGTTGCTCAGAGGCAGCAAGCCACATCTCCCTGCCGTGTGATCATAATGGGAACAGGTGACACTCCCAGGCCTGTCCTTTTCTTTGGCCTAAGTTATGAATGCAACCGATGTATTTGCAGATGACAGCATCTTATTGCAGTGTGGAAAGGTTGGATACCTAGGCCAGGAAGATGACTTAGTTACAAAGTACCTACCAGTCTTGCAAGCTTGAGGCCCTAAGTTACAGCTCCAGAAACGACATGGGGTGCAGGGGAAGAAGCTGGTGTGGGGCAGGAGAGATGGCTCAGCCGTTGGGAGGTGGAGACTGCACACTGTTCTTGTGGAGGACCTGAGCTTGGTTCCCAGCACTCACAGCTGGCAGCTCACAACTACCCGTATCTCCAGGTCTGGGGGACCTGACACCCTCTTTCAGCCTCTGTCAGCCACGGCACTAGTGTACAGTGCTACACTTAAAATATGCATAATAAACATAAAATGTTGCATGAATGCATATTTAAAATAAAATATACATATTAAAAATAAAAAATAAATCTTTAAAAGGACCTGGGGGTGCTTATGACCTCAGTGCTAAGGAAGCTGAGACAGGCAGATCCATGGGGCTCACTGACAGGCAGTCTAGCCCACATTGCAGACCCCGGGCTAAGGAGACAACCCTGCCATATGTTTAGATGGAGACTCACAAAGTAAGCAGTAACTGCAGAGTTTAAAGACAAAGGTGCACAGTTGGAGTTTTTCCCCTTCTGTGTTTTTGTGTGACCAGTCAGGGCTTAATTTTTTCAGTATATTTTAGTTATTGTATGTGTGTGGGCACTTGATTACCAAGGTCTGCGTCTGGAGGTCAGAGGTCACCTTGTAGGAGTTAGGGCTCTCCTGCCTTGTGGGTCCCAAGGGATGGAACTCCTGCTGTCAGACCTGGTAGCAAACATTGTTTCTCTCTGAGCCATCTTGCCAGCCCTCAAGGATTTTAATGTATCATTAAAATCTAAAACAGGATGTAAGAACCCCGAGTGTAATGTTTAGCAAATGATATTGTAGTTCATAGAAAATAGTTTAATTTTAAAAATTAAACACTGCTCTTCTTCTTGAACTGTTTAAAGACAAAGGATGATTTATGAATGTGATTCTCCTTATTTTTTTGAGACAGGGTCTCACTTCGTAGCCCACACTGGCTTTGAACCCTCTATGTAGGTAGGTAAAGATGGCTTTCTGTGGTACCGAGCTTTTTTACCCACTAGGCAAGCACTCTACCGACTGAGCCATATCCCTGGCTCCGAGCCCATAATTTTTATTTGAAAAATCACCACCTCAACTGTCTGAGGCTTTAATCTCTGCACTCAACACAGAACGGCGGTATCAGTGTAATAGTAACAGTGAAGAAGTGTTTGGATGCTTTGGAGTTTGAATAATAAGAGGAACTGAGGAGAGGAGACAGGCCAGCTATGAAGAGGTTCTGCGCCGGGAGCAAGGTGACTGTGCAGAGAAGGGATGGCTGGGGACCTGTGTGCTCGCTGCCGTGAAATTTGTCACCTCCATTTACATCCGGCTGTTAATTTGTATTTTTGTTGGAAAACATTTTCAGGGAAACAGTTAGCCTCCCCCAGTGCTGCGTTCCAAGAATTTATCTTCCTGAGCTGTAGTTTGAGCAGGATCGTTTTATCATTGCAAAACACACATTCTTTCCCCAGGGACACATAGGCCACCCGCATGTGGTCGTGTTAGGAATGGTGAGGGGGTGGGGAGTGAGATGGGGGAGAGCAGGGGCTTGCAAGGGCTTGTGGGTCTTCAGAGGGGTGGACAGCCAGAAGTCACAGCCTGTCCACCACTACTGGAGACAGAAAGGCTGCTATTGAACTCAGGCACCTTGTAACTCACCTTGTAGCCTTGGGTAAGTCCCTTGGCTTCTCCGTGATTTAGTCTTTCCATTTGTAAGGTGGGAGTAACAGTTATCCCTCCATAGAAATGGCTGTGACGATTGCTATACGTAGAAAATTCTGGAACTTTCTCTGAGAAAAGATGTTGATTTTTCTGTTATTGGGTTAAAAATACCATGACGAGAGCAACTAAGGGAGGGTTCCTCTTGGCTCACAGTTTGAAGATACAGTTCATTGTGGTGGGTAAGGCACAGCAGCGGGAGCTTGCACCCTGACTCAGGGAACAGAGAGCATGCTGGTTGGTGCTCAGTTCACTTTCTTCTATATATTCAGTCCAGGTTCCCAGCCCAGGGAATGGTGCCACCCATAGTGGATACGTCTTCACACCTCCATTAACCTGACCAGTATAGTCCCCACAGGCATGCTCAAAGGCCCAAGAGTCTAGATCTTATCACATTGATGATAACTGAGTCTGAGTGCCACAGACGTTTCCCAACATTTTAGCTCTTGTTACTAAGAGGGGGAAGATTTCTTCTGGTCAGAAACGGTTGGCCATAATCTTTCACAAATGAAACTGGTGTTTCTTAAACCTGGTTATTACCTTGGTATGTGGCATCTAGACTGATTGAATGTGGTGGTGAGGGGGTGTTCTTATTCTTGTCAAAATACTGCAGTTCGATCGGGCATCACCGTGGAACTTAGCAGATCCCATTAGCCAAAGGGACTCATCTCTAACAAGACTGACCATCCCCCATTTCCTGTGCCTGCTGGGTGGGGTTCCAGGTCATTTATGCTTCTGACTGACTGGGTACAAATCCAGAGAGTTCCCTAGAACACATATGTGGGTGCATGCTAGGGTGCATGTAGTCTCATGCACACTGGGGTACAGTTGTGGGGGTCAGAGGACAATCTTGGGGGCCAGTCTTTACCTTCCAACCATCTTTGAGACAGGCTCCCTTGTTCTCTGCATGCATAGCTAGCCCCCTGAGCTTCTGGGGATCCCCCTCACTCTGCCTCCCATCTGGGGGCACTAAGAATGCTGCTGTGTCCAACTTCACATGGGCTCTAGGGACTCGAGTGATTTTTGAGGTAAATATTTTACCCACTGAGACATCTCAGCTTTATTATTATTAACTTAATTATAACAAATGTAAACCAACATCATTTAAGTAAAGAGATATACAGGGTTAGGTCTTGGAGGGTCTCAAACTCAGATCCTCCACTCTGTTCTTATGGAAGTGGGGCTTGTCACCTTCCCATCGTATCCACGTGTTCTCCCACGGGATCCCACTGGATGTGCCATTGAACACAGGAATATTCGTTCCTGGGGCATCGTTACAGCAGGATGATTGAGGACCAGACTGTGGCCTATCATAACCCCCAATTTTCTCTCCACACTGTTGGGCTGGCTCGTAGCCCTGCCGTCATTGTCTCGTGATCGGTCTTTCTCGAGTCCAGCCTCTACTTGAGTCATCTCATTCTTTAGTATACGTAGATTTGTGACCCGAGGGGCTCATGAGTCACAAACACTCTTTTTAACTCAGGAAATTCTAAGGACTGGAGTCCTCCTCCCAGGAAGCAGAGACAAAGTCCAGGTATATGCCTTAGTATGTGAGAGACATGTTCTGTGCCTGGGAAGAAGGCTGGGGATGGAGGCCTATCTCTTTCTTGGTCCCGTTGCTCTAACTCAGGGTCCACCAGTACTTATTGGCTTAAGTCATGTGATCAGCCTAAGTCATGTGATCAGCCTAAGTCATTCTAGCTTTGCTCGAGAGCCACTGCGACCCTTGGATACAGTTCCTCATGTGGTGGTGACCCCAACCATAAAATTATTTTTATTGCTACTTCATCACTATAATTTGCTACTGTTATGAATCGTAATGCAAATAAATACCTGATGTGCAGATGGTCTTACACGACCCCTGTGAAATGGTCATTCAACCCCCAGAGGGGTCATGACCCACAGGTTGAGAACCACTGCTTTAGACTCACTTGATTTAGTTGCATAATAAGAAAGCTGGCCATGGGGGTTTTTATAGCGACCTTCTATCAAATGAGTGACGGAGAGCCTCTGAGCTTGCTTCTTTCACAAATGTGGTTTAGTAACTTCCTTGGATGTTCTTTGTATATAGGGGAAGCTGCTGGCCACCCATCTCTCTGGCTGCCAGTAGGCCCTCTTCTTAGGATAGTCAAAGAATCCTGGGTGGACCCTGGGTATTCCTTTGGGATGAGCAGGTGACCAGAAGGAACTCTTTGATCAGCCAGGATCACTCTCCGTGACAGGGCCCTGCTTTATAATTTGCATGGCAGAAGTGGTATAGCTGGAAACGAAGCTGCCCAGTGCCTTATGCTAACCTCCCAGAACTGTGCCTGCCCAATCTGCAGTGCCCTTCTTCCCATGGCGTGAATTACATGCCAGGAGACTGCACGCCGAGAAACTCTAGTAAAAGTGCTTCTCCCAAATAGAGCCCCACCATGCCCATTGCCCTGCACTGCAGGCTGTGCTCTAATCACTGGCCAGCCACTGCCCTCCTACTGGGCACTCAATAAACTATTCTTCCTCTTCTGTTTCAAAGAGTGAATTCTTTCACCGCCTGCTGACTTCCCTTCCCCACCCACTGATTTCCCTTCCCCACTCCCACACTGACTGGCTACCAAATACACTACATTTCCTGCACCTTGTGGTCTTGCTCCCACAAGACCTGAGGTTGGGGGATCAGCACCTTGGAAGGCCCTTTCCTACAAACCTCACATCCTCAGCTGCCCTTCGGGAATGTTCACTTCCTTCTGGTGTGTTTTTGGCTTCTGTAGTAAGTGCAGATCTTGCCTTCCATTGCTCAATGTGAATGGGTGTGTTTATACAGATGCACTTGTGTGAGTACGTGCACACCTGTGCGTGTGGAAGCCAGAGGACAGTGTTGGCTGCCATTCTTAGGACTCTATCTACCTTATTTTTTGAGGACAAGTTCTCTCATTGGCCTGCAGCTTACCTCCCCAGTGCTGGGAATGCAAGCATAAAGCACCATGCTCAGCTAGTTTTTCTCTCCTTTCTTTCCTTTTCTTTTCCTTTTAAACAGTGCTCCTGGAAATCAAACTTCATCACTGAGCCATCTCTCCTGCTCCCACATTACTTTGCAGCAGTGGGAAATTCTCAGTATGAGTTGTTGAAACAGAGAACTGTGTTTACCTTGCAAGGTCCCATGAATGGCGTGCAGAACAAGTACATAAAAGGCAGTGCCTTAGTGTTCTATTGCTGGGAAGAGACACCATGACCAAGGCAGCTCTTATAAAAGGAAGGATTTAATTGGGGGCTTGCTTACAGTTGCAGAGGGTTAGTCCGTCATCATCATGATGGGGAGCATGGCAGCTTGCAGGCAGGCATGGTGCTGGAGCAGTAGTGGAGAGCTTTACATCCTGATCCACAGGCAGCGGGCAGTGAGAGAACCACTGAGCCTGGGTTTTTGAAACCATGGAGCCCACCCACAGCAACATACCTGCTCCAACAAGGCCACACCCCTTAATCCTTTCAAACAGTTCACCAAATGGGGACTAAGAATGCAAATATATGAGCTTGTGGGGGCATTCTCATGCAAACGCCACAGGCAGCTTGTTGGATGCATTTCCAGTGGTCTCTGCTGGTCACTATCTGATACTTTTCCTCATTGATTTAGTTAGACAGCTCACAGTGTGGTAGATGGTGGTCAAAAGCTTAAAACCAAGTTCCTCCAGTTATCAGCTGGAGAAAATACTTTACCTTCTGTGCCTCAGTTTCCCGTCTGTACAATGGCATTTAAATACAGCTCTACTTTAAGCATGGAAGTCATTCAGGACAGTGGCTGGTACACAGGAAATGCTGCAGCCGTTGTTTATGTGGGTGTGGGTGTGTAGAGGTGGAGGTGGTGGTTGTATATCGTCAAGGTGTGAGTGTTTATTGAATTCCCCACCAGTACCTGCCTGGTGGAGATTTCTCCCAGGGTCCAGAGAAGAAGCTACCAGTGGCAGAGAATTACTCTGAGGGTTATCAAATGCATCTATGCACACTGAGCTCTTTGGTCCATTCCCTTTATTCTTCTAAGTCAATTCTCTCTGCGTAGCTTCTTTTCTGCTCTCATACTTATTGCTCTATCTTAGTTACCCCCAGTCTCTAAAGTTCCTAGTTTATACACCCATACAATCAGCAATTCTCTGGCCAAAGCAAGGTCACAGGCTTGAATTCTATCAGGGTCATAAAAGCAGATGAGAGTTGACACCAGGCAGTGACTGTCAGGCTTTCTTTACGACTCAAGGATGAACTCTTAAAGGGACAAGGTCAGAGGAGAGGGAGAGAGACCTAGAATCAATTAGGGAAAACCCAAGAAGGGAAAAGGGGGGGGGGAATCTGTAGGTAATACTGCATTCCTAAATGTGGATAGATAATAAGCTGATTAGTAAACCAAGGTAAAAGTAAAAGGAGTTAAGACTGTGTCAGTTTGAGGTTAGCTTAGGGCAGCACTCTGCTATCTGCTGGCAGGGGGAGTGTTCTGGGTTGCTAGGCAACCTGCGTCACAGCATGATGCACCTGGTTTGTAAAAGCCCTTTCCTTCTGAGTTAATTGTTAAAGGGGGAATCTTTAGAACTAAGGATAACATTTGAGCTATGAGAAAAAGAAGGATTTAAGCTTAATTTACACAAGAAGCAAAGCTCTGTACCTAGCATCCGCCTAGCCTTGGCAGTTGTCTCAGTGAAAATATTTACCATATCTCAGGAACTAGCAGGTAGTCTGAATGCTTATCTATCTGCAGTCTGTCCTTGGATGTTTGAGAAGTATCTCAGATAAAATACTTTTGTCCGGAGATGGCCCTGGCCAGAAGTTTGCTAATGAAGATAATTACAGAAAGGCAGACTTCTGAGTAATGCTAAAAGGGAGAACAAAGGCCTGACCTGAAAAAGGGGCCTTGACTGTGTGACTGTTGTCAACACAGTCAGGGGATGTCATCCAAGTACCCCAGTTGTATAGGGGAAATTGTGCCCAATGGATGATCAACCACGCTGTTAGAAGTTCTCAGGAAAAGAATCAAGTGTGAAGGCTACAATAGCATACCGGAAATCCGCTGCAGGAAACATCTAATAGAGCCGGTATCACCAAGACTCCTTGAGTTTTGGCTTTACCCTCTGGAAAAGCTCTTGACTCTTCCAGGTATAGCTTTTGCCGCTGTCAACTGAGTTCCTGCTTCATGTTTCTGTTTCTGTGGCTCGCAGCAAGTGTTGAGTGTGGAAAGCAGCAACTTTCGAGAACTGGTTCTCCCCTTCTAACATGTGGTCCTGGGAATTGAACTCAGGTTACCAGGCTTGGTGGCAAGTCATCTCACTGGCCCTGCCAGCAGTTTTTATACAACAGTACAATATGAGTAATAGAAACTTTGTTGAGAGCACAGGATATATCCACACTCTTATATCACATCACTGAGGACTACAAAATGGAACCACTTTTCTGAAATAAATACGTAATCACTAGTCTAAAAACCTAAACCCGTGTATTTTATCAGGCAAGTCTTTCTTATTCCAAGTGAAGAGCAGAAATGTGGGGCTGGGATGTAGCACAGAGGTGGAGTGTTCGGCCTGTTAGTTTCTGGGGATGCTCCTGTTTCTGCCTCCTTTCCTCCATAGATGTTCTGGGATTGCAAGTCACAACACTGTGTCTTGCTTTTATGTGGGTTCTGGAGATCTGAACTCAGGTCCTTCTCAGGCTTGCACAGCAAGCACTTTGCTTGTTGAGTCATTTCTCCATTTTTCTATTTCATAACAAAATCTCTCCATTACGTATCTGCAGTCCATGGAATGATTTACTGATATTTAAAATTCCTCTCTGCTTTTCCAGCACTGACCAGTCCTTTGGGGGGTGGGCATTGAACAGTATTAAATGACTATGTGTGTGGAGGGGGGGCGGGTAGTAATTTCACTTGGAATAGGAGGATGCTAAAATCTGAGCTTCTAAAATGCAATTCCCCAAGGGAGAACCAAACAGAGAGTCCTGTCTCATCATTGTTCTCAGCAGATGTCCCATGGTTGCTGGCCTTGGACTTGCCCTGGAGCCCTTTTGCCCAGCCTCTGCAGTCGGAGTCTGGTGTCTATGGATCCCAGGCAGTTTTCTTTGCTTGCATGCCTCACATCTTTGTGGTTTATTAAAGAGTTGCTGCCCAGGCCCTGTGGGGTTTGCTGGGAGAGTGTTTAATCACTTGCGATGAAAGCCAGCTCGCTTCTGCTGGCTCCTGGTATTGGATCCCTCTTTTCCAGGCTTGTTAAATGTCCCTGGCATGCCTAATGCAGACATATATGTCCTTGCAGTTTTGTGCATGCATTTTTTTTTTCTTAAAGAGTAAAAATAAACTTGCTTGCCTTTCAAGTTCAGAATTGATCCTGAGCTGTGTGTCTTGTCTGGACAGGGGTGCCAGATGGTGTCGCGCCTCCTGCCGAGTTAATGAATCCGGCTTAGCAGAAAACCTTCACTTGCTCTTGAGTCATTTTCTGCACCTTGAGACAAACCTGCTGCTCCACCAATTTGCATCCCTTTCTTTTTCTCTCCATCCGTTGATTTTTTAGGAAGGATAAAGAAATGACACCTTCTGGAATAATTGCCTGTGAGCTGAATTAGTTTGATTAGTATTGTTATTGATATATATCCCGAAATAACAGTGTATGGATAGGTGTGCATATGATAGCTTTAAAATGTAGCACTGGGGGCTGGAGAGGCGGCTCAGCAGTTAAGAGCACTGGCTGCTTTTCCAGAGGACCTGGGTTTGGTTCCCAGCCCCCAGATCACTGTTGGACAGCCAGCCTAGGCCAGTTGGTGAGTTCCAGGTAAATTGGGAAACCCTCTCTCTAAAAACAAGATGAGCGGCTCCTGAGAAGTGGCACCTGCTGTGGACCTCTGGCCCCTCTACACATAAACACATACACACGCACACATGAACACATACACACACACACATGAACACATACTCACACCCACATACATCGTTTGTGAACTCCTGCGATCCAATGTAGTAGGTAAACCAAAGGAGCTGGAAAAGTACCAGGAATTGGGGTGCGGGGGGACTACGTAGGTTTAAAGGATGGACTGGGACCAAGAGCCTCTTCCTTGAGCTCTTCTTTCTGCACGAACTCTTTTTTTTTTTTTTTTTCTGTGGTTTTTCGAGACAGGGTTTCTCTGTATAGCTTTGCGCCTTTCCTGGAGCTCACTTGGTAGCCCAGGCTGGCCTCAAACTCACAGAGATCCGCCTGACTCTGCCTCTCGAGTGCTGGGATTAAAGGCGTGCGCTACCAACGCCCGGCCGAACTCTTTTTTTAAAAAGATGTATTTTTATTTTCAATATGTATATGCGTGTGCATGCCGCCTGCGCACAGGTGCTCGTGGAGGCTGGTAGACGATATTGGATCTCGGAGGGCTGGAGTTCCAGGTGGTTGTGAGCTGCCTGATGTGGGTGCTGGGAACCAAACTTAGGTCGTCTGGAAGAGCAACAAGCATTCTCAACCACTGAGCATCTCTCCAGTCCCCTGTTTATCCTCTTGAAAACTGCAGCCCGGCTTTCTCTTCCACCGAGGAGTTTATATTACATCCTAACATGGAAGTGTTTGTTGCTGGGCTGCGCTTGACAATGAGCGAGTATAAAAGAGACAAAAATGTATTTTGTGTGTGAATGGCATGTGTGCACAGCTCCGCAGCTACTTCAGAATGTTTTCTTGTGGCATATTAAAGTTGTCTTCAAACATTTTGGTTAACAGAAGGTAAAAATTAGCACTCCAGGAAACTTGCTTGCCTACCATTTCTGAGGAATTAATACTTTCATGTCTTCCAAAATTGGTGATAGATTTGAAAGTAAACATTGCACTCTACTCTGGCGCTCTTAATGTTAAGCTATTATTTCTTAATTTAACTAAATTCCTAAGAATACTGTCTTTGTAGGGCTGGGGCTCATGCCTAGCATGCCGGAAGCCCTGGGTTCCATTCCTAGCAATAGGTAAACAGGGTATCTATCGTTGGTGCATGGCTGTTATCCCAGCATGGGAGGAGGCAGGAAGATCACAGGTCCAGGGTCATCATCAGCTGCCTATAGCAAGTTTGAGAATAGGTGGGGCTGCGTGAGACCCATCTCAGAAAAGAAGAGCGCGCCATCTTCCCCGCTCTTTGCCCTCTCAGCAGAGGCCAGCGCGCTGCTGTCTGTGTGCTGAGCTGACTCAGAAGTATACAGAGCTCAGGAACAAAGACTCCTGTGATGGACTGGAGCCCTGTGGGGACGTGGGGCAGGCTGGTGAAGCTGTGGGTCTACTCATGCGCAGAAAGCTACTCTGCCTTCTTCACCCTACCCGAGGGCTGCTGGCGACTTCTCCAGGGCCGACTGGTGTATCCAGCCTGGCTGGGTGTGGCAGTTTTGCTTACGCCACGCCCTTTCCTTGGCAACTTGTTTTTCCCACTGGTTCTGGGGGTTGAACATTTATTCCTTGTTTTGGGAAAACAGTGATTCGCGCCCCCCCCCCCATTCCAAAAGCTGGTCTAGTAACTTCTCTTGTTAATGTTATAGGAGTTTCCCCTCCCACCCCCATTTCAATTACTGGATCATTTAAATTTTGTGTGTGTGTTTTTTTAAACATTTTTTCTTTTTTAAAATTGAAAATAGATTCTTCTCTCATACAGTACACCCTGGCCACAGTTTCCCCTTCCTCTACTCCTCCCAGCCCCCCCCCCCTTCCCTCCTCCCCATTCTCACTCCCCTCCATCTCCCATCAGAAAAGAGCAGGCCTCCAAGAGACAACCACCAAACAGGACAACAAAATACAATAAGATAAGGCGAAAGCCCTCACACGGAGGCTGGACAAGGCCACTCGAGAGGAGGAAAAGAGTCCCAAGAGCAGGCAAAAGAGTCAGAGACACACTGCTCCCACTGGTGGAGGAGTCCCACAAAAACAAGCTAAAATCCACAACACATACACAGAGATGCAGACCCATGCAAGCCACATGCTTACCACTTCCGTCTCTGAGCTCATACGAGCCTTGCTTAGTTGATTCAGTGGGACGGGTTCTTATGGTGTCCTCCACCCCTGACTCCTACAGTCTTCCCACCCCCTCTTCTGAGGGGGGTACCTGATGGAGACCTCCCATTTTGACTTCTCTCCACATGTTTGGGTGTGGGTCTCTGCACCAGCTCCCAGCTCCTGCTGGAGGAAGCTTGTTTGATGACAAGGATTTGGAGGCAGGCAGAAGAGTCAGAGACACACTGCTCCCACTGTTAGAGGAATCTCACAAAAACAAGCTAAAATCCACAGCACATACATGGAGGACCTAGTGCCTGTCTGATGACGCCTGGACAAGGCACTGGTCTGTGAGTATAGCAGAATATCGTTAGGAATCATTTCATTGACTTTTTTTTTTTTTTTGACCAGTCAGGTTAAGTTCTAACATAGGTGTCTGGGTCATCCAGGCCGGTTCCTGGCTATCCACACAGTGCCTGTCATTGGCTTCCTCTTGTGGAGTGGGCCTCAAGTTAAATCAGACATTGGTTGGCCACTCCCACAAATTCTATGTCACCGCTGCCCCAGCCCATCCTGCAAGCAGGACAGATGGTTGGTCAAAGGTTTTGTGGCTGGGTTAGTGTCCATGTTTGTCTTTTGGTAGTCTACAGAGTACCGTCCCTCACCAAAGGGACCAGAACAAGGGGTGAAGGCTCCATGCAGGTACCAGCTCCACTTCTCCATGTTCAGCGAGGTGTGTGGATGTTGTCCTTGGCAATGGGGCCCCACTGTCAGTTTCCAGGGAGCAACCCTCTGCCCTAGCATCAGCCTGGATTGTTGAAGGATCTCCTTGGAACCTCCAAAGCCAGCAACTCACCTGAATGCAACCCAGTCCTACCACTAGAATCCTTGCCTGGTTATAAGGGATGGGAGTTCAGACCCTGTATCCCTTATTACTAGGAGTCTGTACTAGGGTCACCCTCATAGATTCCAGGAAGTTTCCACTGCACTAGGTTTCTGCCCCTCCCCAAATGCTCCCCAGTTCCAGCCATCTCTTCCTATGCTCTCTCCTTCCATCCCACCCTCCCCCATCCCTCCCACTCCCATCTCCACCTGCCTCCAATCCACCTTCAAAATCTATTTTATATTCCTTCCCAGGAAACCTCAGTTGTCCCTTGGCTTCCACGTGCACACACATGTTTTTTGTTTTTGTTTGTTTTTTTATTATGTATACAGTATTCTGCCTACATGTATCCCTGCAGGCCAGAAGAGGGCACCAGATCTCATTACAAATGGTTATGAGCCACCATGTGGTTGCTGGGAATTGAACTCAGGACCTCTGGAAGAGCAGCCAATGCTCTTAACCTCTGAGCCATCTCTCCAGCCACATGCACACACATGTACATGCACCTGCACACATACAGACATGCTTACACTACACATAATGTGTGTGTGTGTGCATACATACACACATGTACACACATGGAAGGACGGGAGGCACAGGGAGATGGATGTGGTGAAGCAGGTGAGATTAGCCTTGAGAGTGGCGGGAAGTCAGGGTGATGGAGGAAGGCTGCCTTTGCCAGGGTACTCAAGACTTCCTCTTGAGTGAGCTGGGGAGTCTTCAGGATAAAGAACAAGGCCGAGTGTGGCCGCGTGAATGGCCATGTGTCTCTGTCAGCGGCATTGTTCTGAGCTACCTACTTGTTCGCGGACGGTGGAGTTGAAGTGCTGGGCTATAAATCTTATTTCCTTCCTAGAAGTGACAGGCTGTGTCATAGTCTTTGTCTGAATAGATTTGTCCCTTACCGTCAAGGCCTGTGTCTGCCAGGGCTGACGGATGGTAACTGCTGGGCAGGGATAGCGTGGCCACAGTAGCGGCCACTGTCTGTCCCTGTGCTGCTGTTAGTGTGTGTGTGTGTGTGTGTGTGTGTGTGTGTGTGTGTGTGTGTGTGAACGTGTGTGCACATGCTTGTGGAGGCCACAGCATAGCCTCCGAGGCTCTCCAGGAGCTAATTCATTTTTTCAGGCATGTGGTCTGCATGCATATGTGTATGTGTGTGGTGTGTGCTCATGTGTGCTGATCTGTATGCATGTGTGTGAGGAGATGAGGTTGATATTGAGAACTGTCCTGAATTGTCTGTCCTTCCACTTCCCTTATTGAGGCAAAGCCAGAGCTCAGTGGTAAGACTAATCTTACAGGGCAGCTTGTTCTGGGGATCCCCAGTCGCTGACTTCCAAGACTGGAATTACAGGCCATGTTCACCCAGTGTCTACTTGGATTTCCAGGGGTCTGAACTCTTATTCCCATGCTTGCATCCCAAGTAACCACTGAGCCATTCCCCACTCCCCACATTGGTTGGTTGGTTGGTTGGTTGTTTTTGATAGACTCTTTCACTGGAACCTGGGACTCACCAAGTCTGCTAGACTGCCTGTCCACTGAGCCCCAGGGACCTGTTTGCCTCTGCCTACCCAGTGCTGGGAATGTGAGCATGTGCCTGCATGCCCGGCTTGTCTTAGCTGACTTCAGGTCCCTGTGTTTGTCGAGTGGCGCCTTAGGACTGAGCTGTCTCCCTAACCTCGGTGAGCACTCTGCCGCCGTCCAGTGAGGGCACAGGGCATTGGAGTGAAGATGCCTGTAGAGTCCTTATTCTCATTATTTCTGGGGCTCTGTGGCCCCCTTGGGGGACCCTCCCTTCCCCTCTCCTTCCCATTTGGGAATGTGTCTGCTGTCTTCTGTCTCTTCCTCTGCTGTTCTTGTAAATCCTTATCCGAGTTCATAAACAGGCAAGTCCTGTGCTCACAGGATACACGTCTGTGAACTTGACATTAGGGTAGTGCCTGGATCCTCTGGAAGGTCGTTTTGATTTCAAACCCAAATTTTAAAATATAAAAAAAAGCAGATTTTCATTCCTATGTTGGGAACTTACATATTAAGCTTTCCTATATGACTACCTTCATTTATTTTTATTTGTGTGTGTTGTGTGTGTGTGGGGGGGGGGGTGCATGCCAAGGCACATGTGTGGGAGTCAAAGGATAGCTTTGTGGAGTTGGTTCTTGCCACTGTGGGTCCTGGGAATTGAACTCGGGTCCTTAGGCTTGTGCTGCAAGTTTCTTATGTCTTGAGCCATGGTTCTACGACTCTTAATAAGGAGCCTCTGTGTGCTTGTTCTTGTCCAGAGAGCCGTGCACACACCGTGGAGAAGATGTGCGCCTGGCCCTCTTTAGTGCTCTTTAGTCTGGTTGAGACAGGCTGTCTATGAACCAGTGCATACAAACGGGCAGAAAAGTAAGTCCAGGTCCCAGCAGGTGCACAAAGAGATGCCAGCTGTCATTTGGGAGGGGTGCTTTCTGAGCTGGTGGGGCTGGGGACAGGACACTAGAATCCTCTCTTATGTTTGAGATGTAATAAACCAATTATTTTCTCTTTGTCTTCTATTTAAAGTTTTGTATTGTGCGTGTTTGCCCATGTGAGTGCATGCATGCGTGTGTGTGTGTGTGTGTGTGTGTGTGTGTGTGTGTGAGTCTGTGTGTGTGTCTGTGTGTCTGTGTGTGCATACTACAGCATGCAGGTGGTAGTCAAAGGCTCTCTCCTTCACTACACATGATGGCACCTGCTGAGCTATCTTGCAGGCCTGGAATCTTTGGTCTTAAACACCCCAGGTCATTCCAGTGTTGAGGCCAAACTCTGCCGTCTGGAGCTTGGTTTGTACAGACTGGATTCTCCTGCAGTGCTCTTAGCAGGTAGGAAACACCCAGAGCTTGCTTATCCTGACGTTTAAGAACAGTTGGTTTTCTTTTTAAGCTGATCTGTGATGAGAAGGAAAAAAGAAATCATAATTCCCAGAGACTCCCGTAAGATTTTTGAGGCCATGTTGAATTGAAGTTCCAGTAAAACATTGTTCAAGATTGAGGCCTAATTAGAACTCCGATTGCGAAGAGTTGGAATGTTGCAGGTCCAGGCCAAATTATCTTGGACTGTTTTTAGCCCACTTAATAGCCATTCCTTGCCCATTTTTGGGTCTGACCTGACATCCTTGTGACTGTTTTATAAAACCTTTAGGAACGTACTAACTTATCAGACCTCTACCTTCTTCCAGCCCAAATCTAAGAATGTCATTAGATAGCATCTGAGACCTATAGGTAGAGATTTCCGGGTATTATTGTAATTGCTAACCAGATGCTGTACCAATGTATTTACAAAGCGCTGGCTTGTGACATTCTCTATTTGGCCACTATAAAAAAAAAAATTCTGAAACTGCTTCCTCATGGGAACGTGGTATCTGGGGGAGCTGACCCTTTGTTCCTGGGTCATGCTCATTCGTACTTGGCTCCAGAATAAATCATCTTTTATTCCCTTTGACGTGAGAGCTGTGTTCTGTCAATCTCCTGTTTCCGTCTTCTCTCTCCTCTTCCCTGTTCCTTCTCCAATCCCTTTGTCATCGGTCCTGCGCACCGGCCACTGCTCTAACAATGAGGGACCTCAGCAGCACCACTCCCTTTTACATGGGAGGAGGGAGGGGAGGGGGAGCGGTGGGGGGTGGGGAGGGGGAGGAGGAGGAGGAGAAACATTGTGGCTGGGGGATGAGGACCCACGTCAAGCTGGACACAGCAGCAAATTGTAACCTTTGCACTTCTGAGGCCAGGTGGGAAGCAGTGAAGAGAAGCCCAGAAGTTAGGGGCAGCTAGCCTGGTGTACACAGCCGTGAAGAACTAGAGACTTTCTCAAACAAGGTGAACTGAGGATCATACTCTTGAGGTTGACCTCTGACCTCCACATGCTCGCTGTGGTTCGTTCTCTCTCTCTCTCTCTCTCTCTTTCTGATACACACACACACACAGACCCGTATACACATGTATATACATCATACATACACAAATACTTTTTAAAAACTGGTCTTCTTGTAACCCCAGCATTTAGGAGATAGAGGCTGGAGGGTCGAATCCATTCTCTAATACATAGCAAGCTCTAGGCCAGCCTTGGATACATGAGATCCTGTCTTAAAGAAAAAAAAATTTTTTTTCTCCCCTGAAACCCAGAATTATGCTTTTTCTGAAACTGTAGAGCAGTGGTTCTCAACCTATACATTGCAACCCCTGTGTGTTGGGGGTGGGTGGGGGGTGGCAGGTGTGTCGAACAACCCTTTCCCAGGGACCGCATATCAGATATTTGAACTATAATTCCAAACAGTAGCAAAACTACAGTTATGAAGTAGCAATGAAAATAATTTTATGTTTGGGGTTCACCACCACATGAGGAGCTGTATTAAAGGGTCGCAGCATTAGGAAGGTTGAGAACCACTGGTCTACAACCACCCCATGCAAGCAAGGGTGTGCAGAGGCTCCGGAAGAGGGTCAGGACCTCCACACTATGTGGCTCTGGACAAGTCACACCACTGCTTCAGACTCTTGAGGGTAGAAGCTGGAGCTCCTTAGACCCTTCCTCCCTTAAAGTGTCTTTGTGAGATGCTGGAAGCTTCCTGGGCCAGTAGACACATGTAGAAATGTGTCTTGCGCCTGCCTGGACACTGTTTCTTCATCTGAGAAGTGTAGCATTGCTTTGAATCTGTGCGATAAAGTCCCTACTGTGCTGCTTGCTTTGGGGACTTTATGGCACAGACTCAAGTCCTGTACTGAGGCCCGGGATGCCTGGAAGCCTTCTGCTCAGTAGTGAGGGCCCGCACTCATTCATGAAGGACCGGGGTCCTCCACTTACAGGACTTTTCTTAATTATCTCTTCAGTCTCCATGGAGATTTTCTAGCTCCTCATCTTCCCTCTCGTTCAGTTCTCTTGATTCTGAGCATCTGTTGAACTGGATGGTCCCCACCCTCACCCCCTGGAAGAGTCTTGCTATCATGAAACCATTTATAAAAAGAAGACTGTACACAGATACTCTGGACACAATACCATGGGGAGGACTTCCTGAATATGTACTTTTTATTTATGTACACTTGTGTGTGCCTGCACACGGAGGCCAGAGAGTGATGTTGGGTGTCTTCCTCTAGCCCCCTCTCCACTTTATGTTTTGAGACACAGTCTCTCACTGAACGCTGAGCTCAGTTCAGCTCAATTCAGCTGGGCTGGCCGTCCAGGGAGCCCTTGGGATCTTCCTTGTCCTTCACCCACAAAGCACTGGAGTTACTGACACTCAAGAGTCTTCAGGCTTGCCGGGCAGGCACTTCATTTACCTGAGCCGTCTACTTGGCCTCTGTTACTTTGGAAGTGTTTCTTATAGCCTAGGCTGACCTGGAACTCAGCTCATTGTATAGCTGAGTATGACCTTCAAATCTTGACCCTCCTGCCCGCCCCTGTCTCCCCAGTACCAGTATTACAGAGGTTCACCACCATACTTGGTTCATGTGGTCCTCGAGAGCCAACCCAGGGCCTCACAAATGCTAGGCAAGCACTCTGACTGAGCTACATCCCTAAGGCCACATACTCACCTTTTAACTTTTATTATTATCGTTTTTACATTACATGTATGCGTGTGTGTGTGCGTGTGTGTGTGTGTGTGTGTGTGTGTGCGCGCGCGTGCATGTGGGCATACACACATGAAGTCAGAAGGCAACTAGCAGGAGTCTCTCTTCTTCCTCCCTGTGGGTCCCGAGGATCAAACTCAGGTTGTCGGCTTTAGTGGCAGGCTCCTTTACCCACCAAACCATCTCGCTGGCCCCACACAGTCGTATCTTTTTTAAAAAGGAGAGTGAATGCAGCTGCTTTTGGCCTTTGCTGTCGGAGCGTCTCCTCTTATCCCGACTGGAGGTGTTAATTTGTGCCTAGATGGCTTTGTTGTACACTGTGTCCCCTGATCCCTGGGCCAGTGAGATTATCTTTCAGGACGTGGGACATAGACTCAAAAGAAAACGTGGTGGGGTAGCAAGAGGCCTGAATCCCTGGGGCTCAGGGAGACCAGAGATAAGAAGGAGCAGAAGCCAGATACGATGGAAGGTGATGAGTGCGGAGAAAGGACACTGGCCATCCAAAACAGACAGTGAAGAAAGCAGGAGAGGATGAGAAGAGCCAGTGGGAAGCAGGAAATGACTGCTCCTGCGGACAGGGACCCAGATGACACTCTTTTAGATGTCGTGACACTGACCTTGAATTATAAAACTGCCCAGTCAACAGATAGGAAGTTATCGAGCTGCTCCCGTGTTTCAGGTCCCAAAGACACTGCCCTTGGTAAGTGTGTTCCCAGAGCTGTCAGGATTAGAGCCTGGACTCTGGCAGCCCCAACAAGCTGGGATCTGCCACCATCCTCAAGAGGCCAGTTAGACAAGTCACAGTGAGAGGCAGAGAAAGGAGCTTTACTCACACCGACCGGGGAGAGAAACAAAGAGGGCCAGCGACCCCACAATTCCAACTTCGGGGTCCTGACATGAGGTTTAGGTTTAAATAGAGAGCAAGAGGCATGCACCACTAAGCTGTCCTGGTCAATCCCTCCCATCATCGACCTGGCATTGTCTGGGCTCCTGTCTCTCCTGCAAGGTGGTCTAGAAAGTTGCTGGAACTGTGTGAAAGGCACGGAGCCCAGGAATCTGAATAAGGCAAGTTCTGGAGAGAAGTCAGCCCTGATTACCTCAGTGTCCCAAAGGCTGACCCATGCTATAAATAGAAGCTAGGGAATGATAGGAAGCAGGGAGCTAGACACACCCGCAGAGAAAAACCGGCTGGGATACTTTGAGTTGTTCATGCTGCCATTGGAAGCGATTCTAGTTCCTAATAGCACATAGGACCGTACATTTTTACGTTGCCTTGTATTTGTGCTGGACACGGTCGGCTTGGTGAGTGAACCCCTTTGACCTTTGCGGGTGGAGTAGATACATTTTGAGTGTCATTAAGGGGAATTCTCTGAAATGAATGGTAGTTCCACCCCTCCCCCCATGTTGGTGAGCCTCATGGGAGTGGGCTAGCTCTCACAGGTGTGCCCAGAAGTGTGTCTTTCTTCTTCCTCATCCTTTTCCTCTTCCTCCCACAGGACGCCCTGACCTTAAGTTCAAGTCTACAGTGATAGGTATTATCAGCTGTTTCTGTTCCATGTGGTTTACTCCTGCCTGCCACCCTGCCAACCCCAGGAGGCTGGTGCCTACGGGCTTGGCAAGGCTCAGAGGAATTTAGCTTCTCTTCTCCTGCTTCTTGGGCTTGAGTGTCATAATTCAACAAAAGTCCACGAATCTCAGTCGGCCAGGGCACATCTTATTTTAAGGTAAAAGGACCTTATGGTATGTTTTGAGAAGATTTTGTGCTGTCTTTCTATTGATTTCTGGGAAGAGAGGTGAAGAGCCTCTAGGACAATCAAAAGACCACTTTGTTCTAGAGCTTTCTGAATCTTGGTTTCAGCTTTTTTCTTTTATTAGTTTTTCATTTTACAGGTATGTGTGTTTTCTTTGCTTGTATGTCAGAACCATGTGCATGCTGGTACCTGCTGAAGTCAGAGGTGTATGTTGGGTCCTTTGGAACTGGAGTTACTGATGGTTGGAAGTTACCATGTGGGTGCTGGGTCCTTTGTAAGAACAAGTGCTCTTAACTGATGAGCCAACTCTCCAGCACCTCTTGGTTCAAATTTTTAAATGTATCTTTTAAAAAAATGACATTTATTTCATATGTATGTGCACATGTAGATATGTGGATGAGTACATGCAGGTTTACATGTGCATTGCAGGGCATTTATGGAAGTCAGAGGACAACTTGGAGCTTACAGGAATGAGTTCTCTCCTACCATATGGGTCCCAGAGTTTGTCAGCAAGTGACTTTCCACAGTTCTTCAATTAAAAAACAACAACAAACAGACCAGTATTTTCTAAGGAGACACGTATTTTCAAAAGTCCAGTCAAGTCTGTATTATTACCAGTACTATTCAGTGTATCAGTTGCATACATGGCCACTCTTCACTGTCAACCTGACTGGATTTAGCATCTCTAGGAGACACACTTCCAGGCACATCTGTGAGGGCATCTCCAGAGCAGCTGAACTGAGCGGGGGAAGGCCACCTTGAATGTGGGCAGCGCCATCCCATTGGCTGGAGTCCTGAAGAGGAGGGGGAGGGGGAGAGACAGACAGACAGACAGGGAGAGAAAGAAAGCTAGCGGCAGCATTCATTTTTCTTCATTTCCTAACTGGGGTTGCAATGTGACCAGCTGCCTCGGTACGCCTGCCCTCTTGGCTTCCCCTCCAGGACTGAGTGCATCCTGAAACTGTGAGCCAAAACACTTCAGTTGCTATTGTTGGGTCTTTGTCCCAGCAAGGAGAAAAGCAACCACATCTATCTTCAGGTTGATTCTAAATAAACTAATTTAATTTGGTCTCACTGTCCTTACTTTAGCAGCATATAGAAATGAATGAACTGGGAAAGTTTGGCAATGACCGGATATGTACTTAATGAGAGGAATAAAGAGAGTTTGTGTATTATGTGTTCCACTGTGCAAATGCACTGTGCATAGTACAGAAATAAACTGTATTAGACCATGTTCAAGGCCTGTTGGGTCCTAGGGAAATGGGGTTTGATGATCATCTGTATGCTTAGCATGGGGGTGGGGACAAAGACTGGCTGAGCTAGCTGTTTAGGAACACAGTAGTAGACTATCTGAAAAACAGATTGGATGTGCCTTTATTTCCAGCATTCTATTTATTCGGCTATTTGGCACTACAAATAGCTTATGTATCATCAGAAACTGGTCTTTCCCCACCCCTCTCTGCTACTGGGAATCAGGCTCCCCCTTCATGCAAGCTGGGTTAGTCCCATGTCATTTGGCTACATTTCTAGTCCCCAAACCTTGGACTTTGTCCCACTAAAGAAGAAAAGCCAAGACCTTATATTTCTCCAAGGCCTGCAGCCGAGTCTAGGCAGCCACGAAACTCAACATCCAGGGAGGCAGAAGTTGAAAGACAGTTACCACACACAAGTATACCTGCTTGGCCTTTCTTGACTGAACTTTGTGAGTGACAAGGCCTCCTATAGCCCAGGCTACCCTGAACCTCCTATGTAGCTGAGGCTGACCCTATTTTCTGACTCTCCAGTCTCTGCCTTCAAAGTGCTAGAATTCCAGGCAACACCATTCTTAGCTTGTATGGTGTCGGGGATAGAACCTGGGTTTCCTGCATGATAGGCAAGCGTTTTACCGACTAAGCAAAGATATTTTTCAAATTTCGTGTATAATCTTTAATAGAATGGGATCTTACTCAGCCTTCAGAGACCATTCCAACAACAGCAACTAGGAAAATCCCTGAGGAAAGGGCTCCTTGGGTGACTGGCCTCTGTGCAGGTGTCCTGGGGGAGGGGTTACCGGCGGTCCCTGTTCCTTCTGGGAATGGGAAGACCAGACCTGCCCAAGCATCCCAAGTTCCCAGTAGTCACTTGCCTCCCATTTCCTGTCATTGGGGGTAAATACCAAAAGCTGGGTGAGGGGGGCAGAAGGGTTGTGCACAGGATTAGCTTGTTTGTCGGCAACACATGTGCCCTTAAAAACACCAAACTTGCTTCCAGAGCCACCTCTGAGCCAGGCCTTAGAGAATGGTAAATGAGAGCTTTCTGGAAATTTGGATGTCTCTAACTTCCACTAAACTTAATGATTAGGCTGGGGAGATGACCGAGCGGGCAAAGGGCTTGCTGTGCAAGCATGAGGACCAGAGTTCGAGTCCCAGGACCCCTGGAAAAGAACAAAACAAAACAAATCCTTAAAAGGCGTGCTTATAATCCCAACACTGAAAGGAAATAGTCAGCCTGTCAGCCCCTAGCCTGTTTGGGAAACAACTCCAGGGTGTGACAGCCAGGTTGTCTCCTAGTCTCCATATGCATGCAAAATACACACACACACACACACACACACACACACACACACACACACACAC